>RJWH01011527.1:0-11865 GCA_004363575.1 Solenodon paradoxus | reverse complement strand
GAGTCCGGGCCTTCCTGTCTGGGTGGGGGAGGGAGAAGGGAGGGTGTTTCCGGGCGGGACACCCTGGTTCGGCTCCGGCTCCGGTGCAGCACCATCCGAAGGACAAGTCACGTGGGCCATGCAGGACGTGCAAACATTTCCAGTGGCTAAAGGCCAAACTGCGATGCTTTTTAATGGTGTTTGTATTTGGCCAATAGATTCGACTGGCTGCTTTAGCTCACAGCAATGCAGATTGCTAGTGAAGCGCTTCCGTGTCTTCCACACCCACTCTTCAATCCGTGTCCCACGCCCACTCTTCAATCCGTGTCCCACGCCCACTCTTCGATCCGTGCCTCACGCCCACTCTTCGATCCGTGCCTCACGCCCACTCTTCGATCCGTGCCTCACGCCCACTCTTCGATCCGTGCCTCATGCCCACTCTTCGATCCGTGCCTCATGCCCATTCTTCGATCCGTGCCTCATGCCCACTCTTCGATCCGTGTCCCCCACGCCCACTCTTCGATCCGTGTCTCACGCCCACTCTTCAATCCGTGTCCCACGCCCACTCTTCAGAACCTGCTGTGTGTTGCACCCGGGGTCACTGAGGCCCCGCAGGCACTGTACTTCCACAGCCGCAGTGCAGGCCCTGCCGTGAAGCGTGGGCAGAGGCCCGCGTCCAGGCAGGGCCGGTGGTTTGTGTCCTGCCGACCAGGGGCCAGCTGGGGCTGGGCTTCCTGCAAACCGCTCTCCCGACAGCGTTCCCGACAGGATGGCAGGGTGCTGGGCGGGGGCCAAGGAGGACAGTGGGGCAGCGGCATAGGGCACAGGCGGCAGGCTGGGGTTTGGGGTAGAGCATGGGGGGCAGAGGGCACGTGCGCCGTGACAGGTGGCCCTGAGCGGCTCCCCCACTTCTGTTCACAGAGCCGTCAACGACACCGGGGCCTCCCAGTGGTGAGTTAATGCTCTTTCCCCAGTTCTTGGCATGTCCCTCACCCCCACCCCCAGGAGCCCAGGTAACGGTGCAGGGGGCGGCGCAAGGAGCAGGCCCTCCCCGGGAGCCAGGGGTCCTAACCGGGTAGATGCCCTTTTCTCTTGTGACCCCACCATCCCAGGACCTACAGGCTCAGTAGGGGGTCCTCAGACCTTCTGGCCTCATCGGAAAAGCCTTTGGGCCCAGCTCTTCCCCAGGAGCACGTAGGAGACCCCAGGCACAGGGCACAGGAATGGGGGCCCCTCTGTCTGGAGGGGAGCAGAGGCGAGGCTGACAGGGAGTGGGTGGAGCACTCAGCTGGGGGCTCTGCTGGGACAGGGAGCAGGGTTTCTAACAGCGGTTTCAGAGTTCCTATTCGTAAGTGTTTTGATTTAATATCTGTAACTCTTCCATCATCTCGAAGAAGGAGCCTGAAGCTCAGAGAGGTGAAGAGACTTGCCCAAGGCGCCCAAGGCGGCCAGGCCTGCCTGGCTCCTATTCTGCCTGCCTTGTCCACTGAGAAAGACCTGGGATGCTCATGCTGTTTTTAAGGGCCAAGCTCACCCCTGAGGTGGCCAGAGGGAGGCTCCCCAGTGTCGTGGAGAGCGTGGCCTCAGGAGAGGAGTGAGGCTGTGAGGAGTGAGCTGGGGCTGACGCTGACGCTGGGAAGGCGCCCAGGCAGACTGAGCAGGAGGGCGGGGTGCTGACAGCAGGAAGGAGGCAGGCCTGAGGCGTGCGAGCCGGTCAGGTGCGGCCTCTCCCTCCTCCTGCAGCCCGGAGCACGCGACCAAGGTGGCGCTGAAGGTGGTGACGCCGGTGGTCATCTCCGTCTTCGTGCTGGCCCTGTATCTGCATGCCCAGCAGGTGGAGTCCACCGCCCGCCTGGACTTCCTCTGGAAGCTGCAGGTGGGTGGCTGTGGGGTGGGATGTGGGCAGAGGAGATACCAGGCCTCCCGGCCCGTGAGCAGTTCGAGCCGGTGGTCCCGGCCGGGCGGAGTCCGGCCCTGCGAGGTGACCTGCGCGGACCTCACCCCTGCTGACCCGCCCCGCCCCAGCGCTTTGCGCCCTGCGCTCCGGGGCCAGGAGGCAGAGCCCCAGAATTCACTGCCAACAACCCCGAGCAGCGCCGGGACTCGGCCTGGAGGCTTCTCTGAAGTCAGGGAGTGGGCGGCCCGCCGGTGTCGGGAGAGCAGGGACGAGAGCGGCGCTGCCCGCACAGCCTCTTTCTGCCCGACGCTCAGAGCCCGCGGAACCTGTGACACAGCCCTTGTCCAGGGAAAGCGCGCTCCTGGGGGTCGGGCAGTGAGGAGACGAGCACCGCTCACAGGTGCCGGGTGACCCTGCCCGCTGCTGGGCTCTTGGCCAGTGGCCGGAGGAGCTCGGCTCCGGTGACCGCCGCCTCCGCCTTCCAGGCCACCGAGGAGAAGGAGGAGATGGAGGAGCTGCAGGCCTACAACCGGCGGCTGCTGCACAACATCCTGCCCAAGGACGTGGCCGCCCACTTCCTGGCCCGCGAGCGGCGCAATGACGAGCTCTACTACCAGTCCTGCGAGTGCGTGGCCGTCATGTTCGCCTCCATCGCCAACTTCTCCGAGTTCTACGTGGAGCTGGAGGCCAACAACGAGGGCGTCGAGTGCCTGCGGCTGCTCAACGAGATCATCGCAGACTTCGACGAGGTGCGCGCAGGGGACGCGGAGCCCCGCCCCCGCCCTCTTCGTTGAGGAAACTGATGCACACGGCCATCGCCAGTGTCACCACCGGCTAGCCGCTGAGTCTGGGCCGCCAGGCTGCCCCAGGGAGGCCCTGCCCGACACCTCCCATCTTCCTCAGGTCCTCTCATGCGATGGAGGGCCGGGCAGGGCCCAGCTGGGACAGCCCAGTGTCTGTGCCCAGGGTTTTCAGAGCAGAGCAGGAGTTCCCAGGCTAAGGATGGGCAGGATGACGATGCAAGGCCACAAACAGGCAGAGACAAAGGCCCTATCCCACTGACTTGTTGAGTGCCGAGTGGTGCCCGATCCTGGAGCTCACAGGGGTGGAGTGTGCGGAGGGAACCCGGGGATGCACTGGGCAGGGTGCAGAGCGGGGAGGGCTGGGGAGGGCTGGGGGACAGGGTCATGGAGAACGGAGTTGGCAGGTCGGTGTGGGCAGCCTCCAGCAGGCCCGGAGAAGTGTCCCTGGGTAGGACGGGATGTGCATGAGCAAAGGAGAGACAGCTGCCCACTCTGTTGGAGGCAGGAGACCAGCGGTGACTGGTGACCTGACCCCGGCATCGGTGTGGGGTGGGCCCATAGTGCCGCACATGCTCCAGGCGCATGTGTGACAGCGGCCTGGCTGTCAGGGACCATGGGACTGTGCCCTGGGTCCACACGTCCCATGCACTTCCCTGTAGGCCTCAGGGCACAACTTGGGGGTGACCAGGCTTGGTCTCCTCCTGTGCAGATCATCAGTGAGGATCGATTCAAACAGCTGGAAAAGATCAAAACCATCGGCAGCACCTACATGGCCGCCTCTGGCCTCAATGATTCCACCTACGACAAGGCGGGCAAGACCCACATCAAAGCTCTGGCCGACTTTGCCATGAAGCTGATGGACCAAATGAAGTACATCAACGAGCACTCCTTCAACAACTTCCAGATGAAGATTGGTAAGGCCCACTCACAGCTGTCCAGGCAGTGGTTGCGGTTACAGGTGCTCCTGCCCCGCTCACAGCAGAGCCCACAGCCCGGGTCTGCAGGGGCCGCCTCTCCAAGTTGGTCACATGCATGGGACACCCTCCTCTGACCTCCCACCTCGCACACTGGCAGGGAAGCCAGAAAGGCTGTGGGCCAGGGCCTTCTGGTGGCCGCCTCACAGGCAGATGACAGTCCCATCTATTTCCAGTACTGCTGACTTCAAACACTGCCATTAAACATTCCACAGTCACAAAGTAATGAAATGCACTAATGTTAAATTTACAAATTCATAAAATATCGAACCGTAGTATTGTTGGCAAAACAAGATTTTTGTAAAACTAAAATGGATAGAATCAAAACTGACAATGAAATTATATTCCAACTTACTTTAAAGAGTAGTCTTATACAAAATGGGTCAGAGAGTTTGTTAGGTTCCGAGTGGTTTAAGACTTTGAAGGGAAGGTCAGGGGAATGAAGGTAAGTGGACAGGCAGGCAGGGAGGACGAACACTAGGCTGTTTATCTTGGTTGGTCCCCTGGGATATGAACCCGGGTCCAGGGGGTGTCTGTACCATGTCCAGCCAGAGACAGTGGACCCAACCACTACTCCACCGGGGCACACTTGAAAGCTGTTTTAATCATCACAAACTGGCCATGGTGTGGATGCTGTGGCGTCCAGAGTCGGGCAGTCAGGGCCATATTCTACTTGTTCAGAAACTCTTTGAGCCAAAAACCTATTTGTTATTCTTTTTGGCCCATAATTTTTATTACCCCAACTATTAAGTTTGACAAATCTCAACTTCCCGGAGCAGCTGAAAGGCTAGCACATCGCTGTACTCACCCATTTACCCGCCCGGGGTCCACAGATGATTCCCAGTGACACCAAGTTCCAGGCGTTTTCTGCAGTTTCTGTCGAGGCACACAGTACTTTTCACAGGGGATCTGCTTGGTCAAGTGTTCGCTTCCCCCTCGAGAGGACTGTGCAGGTAAAGAAGGCTTTCTGAGAGAGATTTGAAGGAGCAGACTTGGCTTTAGTCAGATTTCTCGTGGATCAAGCCATAAATGATAATGATTTCAAATTAAAAAAAAATAATGAAAATACTCATTAATTTCAAGTCTCAAAATTTGGGCACGCCCTGGTGGAGCAGCAGTTGGGTCTGTCGCCTCTGGAGGAGCACAGGCCACAGACCTGTGGGGAAACAACCAATGTGGACAACTAAGTGCGTTGTCCTCTTCTCGTCCTGCCGACTCACCTTCATTCCTGCTTGCATCTTTCTTTCTTTTTCTAAAAGGCCCGTTAAACTGAAAAACGGAATTGCCACACTGTGACTGCTAATGTCCTTGGGAGGCGCTCAGTTCTGGCTGAGTGTCGGGAGTTGCATCTCCACCTGTGGGCCGGGGCTGCGGGCCTGACCAGCTGGTTTTGAGTGGCTGCTCACGGCATCCGCACCTCAGCTTCACCTTTGGTCCTTGGTCTCCGCGGATGGTTTTTTCCGGCACGTGTTTATGTGCACTGCCTTGGCTCCTTTACGGGGCCAGGATGGAGCCGAGTGAGGACTGGCCATCAGATCACTGGGAGCTGGGTGGAAGCGGGGAACCCGTGTGGCGAATACCCCACTGCGGACTCAGGGCATCCTCGCGGGGCCTTGCTCATGTCAGGGAGGTGGACAGGCCAATCTGGGCCAGCGCTTCACGTAACGCAAAGTTGCACGTGATTTGACAGACCACAGCGGCGGCAGCGAGGCTCCCCAAAGCTCGGTCCCTGCGCTTACCTGGCCGAGCTGGGCGGCGGGCAGGCTGCGAGGAGCTGGGTCGGAGGGGAGGAGTGGGGAGGAAGATGGCCAGCTCTGAGTCCTGACTTGCAGGCCCAGATGCAACGACGAGGCTGGCGCAGGAGGGCCTGGAGCCTCGGAGAGAGCGGAGCAGCCCTGGCGAAGGGCTTGCAGCTGCGCACCGCGGACCCCCGCAGTCTCCCGGAAGTGTTTCCAGGGAAGACCTTGCCACGCCCAGGGCCAGCGGTGGCCGGGCCGGGGGCTTGCTGACCGCTGTCCCCGTGGTGGCTGGGGTGATTGGGGCGTGCTGACCGCTGTCCCCGCAGGGCTCAGCGCCGGCCCGGTGGTGGCCGGGGTGATCGGGGCCCGCAAGCCGCAGTATGACATCTGGGGTAACACGGTGAACGTGGCCAGCCGCATGGACAGCACCGGCGTGCCTGACCGCATCCAGGTGAGCGGCCCCACCCCGGCGGCCGGGGGCGGGCGGGCCCCTCACACACTCGAGGATGCGTGGCTAGGCCTGCAGACCCCTGCTGGGCCTGCTGCCCATGAAGGAGCTGGGGTGCCAGAGGAAGGCCAGCTGCTCAGGCCAAGCAGGAGTGCCGATGGGCAGTCCCAGCACCTCCTCTAACCTGGGCACAGCCACAGGGAGCAGGTCCCACCTGAGACAGCGGTCCTGGGGCAGCGTCTCCTGTTGTCCTTTGTAGCTAGCTGGTGCTTGCGACCCGCAGGCCCATCACTCCTCAGCCACTCGATGTTTCTCAGGGCTGGCTTGATTCCTTCTGCCCCATCTGACAACAGAGGCCTCGGACAGGGCTCTAACTAGCCCCCCGCCCCCCGGTCCCTGCGAGGGACAGGTCACTTCATCTCCCTGCCTCAATTTAGTGCTGTGTCACTTTTAGGGCTGTTTCTGTACACTCACTGCTCTAGTGTACCTAACCTCCCCCGTGGGGCCTCTGAACAGAGGTTGACCCCAAGTCTGGCCCTGGCTTGTTAGTGCTGTCTGAGGGGCCTAGCCTTCTCCCTCCTCCATCCCTGTGCCAAGGGGCGAAGGGACGGGGAGAAAGGCCCGTGTTTGCAGAGCGCCTTACCCACTCAGGACGGTGTGCGGATCCCAGCAGGTGCATGCAGCCCCGCTCCTCACCTCGCATGTGCTTTACCGGGCCTGGTGCCTCCCAGAGCCCACTGCCTCCCGGAGCCTCCCGCCAGGTCAGCTGGGGCACTGGCAGCAACATGGGTGCTGCTGCTCAGAAACAGCCCTGGGTCCTCCTTGGGACGACCTTCCAGCTGGCTGCTCCACCCGTGTGGGCTCTCCTCTCCCCGCGGAGGGTGCTGTGATTACTGCAGCCGGGGAACTCCATGTCACTGGATCCAAGCTCTGCCATGTGAGCCGTGTAACTCAGGCAGCGAGGCAGGTGTCCCGAGTCTGAGGGAGTAGCGCTTACCGCACACAGCTCAAATAGATAAGCAGTGGCTCTCAAACTACTCATGGTGCAAAACCAGCTTCCAGAAACGCCTCTGATCCCTCATGGCCGGAGGCAGGTACACTCCGGCCACATGGGAGACTGACTGCAGCAGGGTCCCATGGCCCTGTAGACAAGGACATGTGGAGCATCTTGCAGTTGCTCTGAAATAGCGGCGCAGCGTGGCAGAGTAGGTCCCGCGTGCTTGTGTCTGAGAGGCACTTCGTCCCCAAGAGTCCCTGCCGAGCAGCCACCGGCAGCAACAGCACAGCTCACGTCATCGGTGCCCTGTTTCCTCTGCCTCCTCAGGTCACCACAGACATGTACCAGGTGCTGGCTGCCAACACATACCAGCTGGAGTGCCGGGGCGTGGTCAAAGTCAAGGGCAAAGGCGAGATGATGACCTACTTCCTCAACGGAGGGCCCCCGCTCAGTTAGCAGCTGCCAGCACATGGCGCCTGGAGGCCCGGCCTCCTGGGAACGGCTTCTCTGTGCCGTGGGCAGCGGAAGCGTGTGCTCCAGCTCACGTGGTCACGCAGTGAGATTTTCCACTTTGACTCCAGAGCAGCGTCTGTCTTTGCGGGAGGGTGGCGGCCTCCATCCCAGGCCCGGTGCCAGCGTCCTGCGACACCAGCTGACCAAAGATGTCTCGCCTGGAGCAGGCGGCGCCGCCAGCGTGGTCTGGGCCTCGCGTGCAAACAGGCGCTGCGCAGGCGCCCCTGCGGGGTGTGGCCACCGCGCCCGTCCGCAGGCGGGCGAGCGGGCAGCCGGGGCGGGTCTGCTTGCCAGTGAGCCTCTAAGCGCCACGGGCGGCCCTTGCTTTGGAGGGCGCGTGGCTGTCGTGGCATGCACCGGGTCCCAGGCAGCGCCCCTGTGGGAACAGCTGCAAGGGGAGGACTCGGAGCAAGGAGTGGCCATTCTGAGAAAAAGAAAATATTTATTAAATAAAACAAAACCGGCTTCTGTGCCCTTCTTTAGACCACACTAGTTGTATGCTTGTAAGGAACCTGCAAGCGGATGAGGGTGTCTCTGCGGAGGGAAGGGGAGGGGCCCCAACTTGTCTTTTTTGTATCTTTATTTTGTATTATTGAAAACCTTGGAGAGCTAACAAATATACCAAATTCTATATTTTGTAAATTGTCAGAAAACAGCTGTGCAGAGCGGGCGTTTCTACTCTTTTGTACTGTCCGTACGTTGTGTGTGCGCACGCTGTGGGGCTGCTCCGTGCGGGGCACCTGTCCCCCTCACTTTAGATTCAGCAGCTTTGGTTTCCCCAGGGCCAGCCTGAGCAGCGAGCGTGTCCTTTGGGGCGCCACGCCTTCACTTTAAGTAGAAGATGCCTGGACATGAGTCCCTGTCTCTCACCTCGCTTCCTCTAAGGACAACGCAGGCAGGACAGTGAAACAATTGCTTTCCCACCTGAGACTGAGCTGGAACCTGGGGAGGCAGCACCAGTCTATGGCAGTGTGGCCGCGTCCCCAGCCATGTCCCCTGCCGGCCTGTGCCACTGGCAGAGGCAGCGCCTGCAATGTGAGGGCGCAGGCGTGGCCGGTGGGGCCTGGGGAGACTTGCTTTCTGCGAGTGCTCCCCCAGACTAAGGTACAGCCCTCAGGTGCAGGGAAGGGGGTGGCCTTGTGCTCCACCACGAACCACGCAGCAAAGGGTAGTGTCAGCGTCCCCGGGGCAAAGCTAGCAGGAATGCGGGTGGTTCTTGCTGGGTAAGGAAAGAGCAGAGAACAGTGCTCTTTTTTTACACCTTATGAAGGAGGCCTTTAGAAAACAATACACTATCATAGCAGAATCCTGGGACCTGTGCCTCGATCTTTTCATTGCTTCTCAGGGCAGACAGTCTCACCTCCAGCACAAGCACGAAGGAGGTGAGGTGGCAGCTATGAGGCAGCTGCTGGAACGTTCCTTTGCGGCCCTCCTGCACCTGCGCTCGCGGGACACTAGTGCATCCGCCTTCCCCTTCCACACACCTCCTCCCACCCTGGTTTGAACACGCTGAGAAGCAGCTTGTGGACCCAAAACCGCCAGCGGGTGTCGGCCCAGCCGCCCGTCCTCGGTCGCGTGCACTCGAGCCCCGCCCTCCGCATCACATCGCCGGGGGCGCTGGGTTTTCCTTCCCTTCCAACCTGAGCAATGTGTGTGTGGCGTTTCTCCATGTCGCCCTGTCAGTCAGGCCTCTCGGGGCCATCCTCCCCAGCCCACAGTGACTGCTGACAACGTGCAGTGCTAGCTCTTATTCCCTCTAAGGAGTGTGCACTTTTTATTCCTGCTCCTGCAAAAACGGATACAATTGATTTCCCATGGAAATAGAAAAGCCTATTTAAATAATTTAACAATTAAACACTTTCACTGGTTGGTAATGTGTCTTGGACTGATCTGTGACTTGGTCTGAGGCTGGGATCTGGTCTGAAGAGTATCACTCAGCCCTGGCGGGGCACTGGGGTGGCGTGTCTGAGCACAGGTCCCCGAGTGGCGACCGCGCATGGCTGTGAGGAACGCATGTGGGGGCGGGGGGGACACTGCCCCCACCCCCACCCCAGCGGTGTCACAGTACAGGCGGTGGAGAACCAGGACCAGGAGTGAGGACAGAACGAGACTAGACCCAGAGTCGAGGGGAGGTGCTTAAGCAGTGAGCCGCACGTTTCTGTGTGAAGGGAAGGACGGTGGTATCCAGGGGAGAATGTCGCAGGCTGGGCGGAGTGGTCTGACCTGGGCAGCAAGCAGCAGTGGCTCCTGGATGTCAGGCACTGTGTG
The DNA here is from genome assembly GCA_004363575.1 of Solenodon paradoxus. Lineage (NCBI taxonomy): Eukaryota > Metazoa > Chordata > Mammalia > Eulipotyphla > Solenodontidae > Solenodon > Solenodon paradoxus. The sequence goes on along the minus strand of RJWH01011527.1, from coordinate 2,247 downwards.
CCAGACACCGGGATGGGCTCCAGACAAAAGACCTCATTTACCCTGCTGGCTACCTCACTTCACTGAGGATGCAGCACAGGTGGCGAGGGGTCCTATGCCTAAAGCCACAGACGGTCACTACCAGATGAGATCTTCAGCAGGCCTGTCCCCTGCACCCAAGCACAGCCCTTCACGTAGCCCAGGCCCCACCCGGGAAGGGGAAAGCGCCAGGAAGGCAGGTGCCCCAGGCAGCAGTCTCCGCGCCCGCACCCATCAGAGGCAGGGTTCTCGCGGGGCTCAGGAAACACAATCAGAGGGGCTTGGTCAAGTGAAACACAAGTGAAAATGAGGGAGCCAGTTGAAAAGATTTCAATGGCTTCACTGCAGTATGGGACACAAGGGGACATTAGTGCATGGTCTCGGGCACAGGCAGACCTCCTGCTCCAAAGTGGACACACCACACGACAACTTCAGATGTGCGTGGCCAGAGACGACTTTCCAAAGCTAGTGTTTCATGCGACCTTTCTGGCTGGCAAAGCTGACTGCAAAGCCGAAATGATAAGGAAGGCAGACGGTAGGTGCTGACTGGCGAAGGGGAGGACCTCACTGCTGAGGAAAGCCCACTCTGCAGTGGCTACACACCCTGCGCCCCGGCAGGTCCCACAGACCGCGTGGCACACGGGCACACCCAGCCACGCCAGGACAGCAGAGGAAAGCAACTCAAGACCTCCACAGGCCCCCATCCCCGCCTCCGCCAAGCTACTCCCAGAGAACCTGTCTGTCCCGGCCGTGGCGCTGAATGAGAGACCTCCACACACATACCGGCACATGGAGGCCGAGCACCTGTCCACCTGGCAGCGTGCTGGTGTCAGGCTTGCAGAGTACAAATGTGTTTACCTTTCACCCGAGTGCCCTGTAGTGCATGATGCCCAGAGCGTGTGCTTATGTGGCAGCACAGGGCTGCCTGCCAGAGCCGCACTCTGGCCAGTGCTGCTGCTTTGCAGGACAGAAGCTGCCCCAGGCCCGGGGCCGCCGAGCTGCCTCCCTGCAGGCAGGAAGGCACTGCCGAGCACGGGCAGGTGTGATGTGCAAAAGGAGCCGAGCCCATCACACTGCGCCCCTCCCTGCCCGCCCGCGGCTGCACGTCTGTCAGGTGTGCCCATCTGGATGGCACAGACACCCTGAGGAGAAGGGCCCCTGCTGCCCCAGGCTGACAACAGGTGAAATAAGCTCCAACCACCGCAGCTTTCCTTATCCTCCCAGAGTTCCAGAAAGAATTTCTGCGGTTTTCTCTTCTGTGTCTTAATAGGAAAAACACATTTGCTGCCTCTTTCCGTCCCACCTGGAGGGTCAGTGCCTCACCAGACAGACGGGGGCAAAAGCTATGAGGCCACTGGGATGGCTGTCCCCAAAGTCCCTCCCCTGCATTCTCTGTCAGGTGCCGACCACAGCGCGGTGCAAATGCAAACACAACTGAGTCAGGATTTTAAGGTTTTAGAGTCCAGGGCGCAGACAGATGACATGGTGGCACCTGCCAAGGGGAATCTGTGGGAAGATCGCCCCCAAACAAAAGTTGGAACAGCCTGTGCTCTACCCAGCTCCAGACACCACCCGGTGGCCTCCGCGGCCTGGCCAGACGGCAGCGCGCTAGGAGTCCATCCACGGAGACGACAAGAACCCAGTTCACAGGGCAGGGCCAGAGGCCAGGGAGGAAGACTGCAGAGCAAAGGGACTGGGCACCCGGCCCACTGTGCCAGCCCAGCCTCCCTGTGTGCCCCTGGAGCAGGGCAACCACCCCTCCCAAGGGAGCAAGGTCCTCCCAGGGGCCCCGTCCCATCGCTGGTCTATCAGGCCCACCCAGTCAAAGACTGCCCCTGGAATCCACGGGCCATCAGCCAATTTCTAGTCCAGCCTGCGTGGGCCCTCCGGTTTGTCAGCGTCCTCCGGCCAACTTCCCTCTCATTTGTCTATTTTCCTATTTCACAAAGTTTGCTTCTCTGCTCTGACTGAGTCATTTGGTTAGACTGGTATATCCCTGGTTCAAAAGGGACTTTTTTGGGGGGAGTGGGTGCCTTTGCATCAGATTAACCTTTTTAAAGCCTTGTTGTGTTTGTGCTTTCTTGAGGCTGTCTTCGAGCATTCAAGAGCCCAGCCTCTAAGTTCCAGCACTGCAGGGGGAGGTGCTGGCTGCACCCCCGCTCCCCGCAGCCCTGTCGCTGCACAGACCGCCCACTCCCCACAGCCCTGTCACTGCACAGACCGCTCCCC
>RJWH01011526.1:0-11833 GCA_004363575.1 Solenodon paradoxus | reverse complement strand
CTGAACTGTTCAGGTAGGACAGCGGAGTCCCACATCCATCCGAGCCCAGGGTTCTGGAACCAGCGCTTCTGATCCTTGGAGCCCTCCTGTGTCAGCAGGTGCTCTAGCTTAGATGTACTATCCGCCAAGCCATCTAGCACAGGGTGTGAGACTTGACGTCAGGGAGAACAAAGCTCTAGAATCTTCCACCCTGCTCCTGACATCTCAGCTCTTTACTGTATCTCCTTGCTGGAAGATGCCATCCACCATTGAATAACCCCTCCACAGGGAGAAAGCCTACCAATCTAGTCATGTAAACCCACTGCAAGATGCGTTCCGACATGGGCCATCAGTACAGTGTTAAAAAGATACAGCTGCGAGTGAGGAAAGGCCACTGCCTGAACAGACGCATTTAGAGTCACTCAGGGTGAATACACATGTGCCCCGCAGCAGGGGTGAGGCAGACTGGAGCAGGAAAGCGGCCACAGCACCTTCAGCACTCTCCTTCCCCTCTCCCTGCCCCCCACCAGCTGTGATCTGGGACACTCTCGAGATGTTTGTTTTTAGGAGAAGAGGCTTCTGAAAGTCTGATGAACCTCAGCCCTTTTGATATGAAAAATCTCTTGCACCATATTCTGAGTGGAAAAGAGTTTGGAGTCGAAAGAAGCAGTAAGTCAATGCTCTGTTTATTTCTGTGGGGAGGGACCAGAGAGGGTCCAGTGTCCCTGGAGCTGCTTCCTTTACATACAGGTCGACGTCAGTAATCTCAGCCAGGGATGTATGAGCGTGAGGTTCCTACTTGACCAAGAGAGACAGAGTCCCAGATTCAGGGTCCCAACCTATAGGACTGCGTGGGGCCCTCCAAGGCATGCTGGGAGATGGCATATCTCTGCACCCTGGCCTGCAGTCTCCCCTCTTCTGCCAGAGGTCCAGCTGCCAGCAGTTGCACACAGGTGCTGGGGCCGTGATGACCAGGTGGAGGGATGAAAGGCTGTCTTGGCTTGCGGTACAAGTGCTCTCGGCCAGATCCTCCTCAGCCTCCATGGGGTAGGGCCCCTCCAACGCACAGCACCTTCGAGCCTAGTGTGTGTGCCTCACTGTGGCTGGCTTGCTCCGTTATCATCTGTACCGGGGCTCTGTTTGCAGTGCTGCTCTGTTTGCAGTGCTGCGAAGTTTAATCGCCCAAGTCCTGGAGGCATTCCTTTCTCAAATGCTCCCTAATTATAATTGAAGCAATTATCATTTCTCCTTATAGTAAAGCTAAATGGTTTGCAGACACTTTTGTGAATTTCTTTCATCAAGCCAAAGAAATGCGGTGTGTGCTGTCATTCTAGGTCTTTAATAAGGAGGACACTGGATACTGTGTTTTTCCCCCAGAACGTGCACTAGCCAGGCACACAGAGATGACATCGTGCAATCAGATGTGTTTTCGCAGCTTTTCTCTTTCCCTGAGGAGGAGGGCTGGGGAACCTTTCACCAAAGTGCTTTTCAGTCCTTGAAGTGTAAATACATAAAAAAGATTTTTAATGTGTTCTGCACATCAAATTAGGGTACATGGTTTGACACAGATAATTACTGAAAACGTGTTATGAGAGGTAAAGGCAGGAACGGGGCAGTATCACTTAACAGCCCTGGCTGTCTGACTGTGAGCAGGGCCAGATAAAGTCCTGTCTTTTAAAACTTGCTCACTTTTTATAAAATCAGAAACTCAAATAGACTTCCAATTCTGACTAAGTCTTGAGTTTGCCTGAGATCAGTATTTCAGCTAGTGCCCACCCCTTGGAGGCCCCGCTGAGGCTTCTCAAACCCCTTTGGCTTCTACTTCCCATTTTCCTGTCCTCCCTCCTCCCTCTCTGGCCAGTCACCATGTCTCCGTCGTGGAGTCTTCCCTTCCTCTCGTGTCCTTCATTTGTTGGTGTCCCCTGCTTTCCTATTTGTCTCTACTCCCCTGCTGCCTTCCACTCCCATGTTTCCTGTGGTGGACAGGTGGGGAAGCAGGGTGTGGGGGACCTGTCCAAGGATGTGACCTTTTCCTGGGCCTTCCAACCCACGTGCCCAGCAGAGGGGAGAGGTGGGATGGCGTGGCACGTGCAGCACAGTGCCCTCCCTCAGCATGGCTGCCATGGTCTCTAAGAGCCCCTCGTGTGTGTTTTTCCTCCAGTGCAACCTATCCAGTCCTCTACATCCAGCCCTGCCATCTCCATCCATGAGGTGGGACATACCGGAGTCACCAAAACTGAGAGGAGCGGCATTAACAGACTGAGAAGTGAAATGAAACAGGTAAGAAGAGCCCTGTGGCAGTGGCTGTCCTACCTGGGCTCACCTCAGAAAGTACTAGAAACCTCGGGTGCACAGGGTGGAACCTGCCCTTTGTAGAGCACGTGAGATCCCATCTGTCCTGAAAACTGAACACACCCCTCTATCCACCTATCCCGGAGCCACTCACATGCACCCACAGAAGCACTGTCACATGCTCTGAGAACATTCTGGAAAACATCCTGCCCCATGTTTGCTTCCGTTGCCCAGAACTGCTCTTTCAGAACTGCTTTTGCAGATTCCTGCAAAAAGTAACTAAACCATCTTTGCATCAAATGCATCCTTCAAATGAAACAGCAAGAAGATCTAGAACTAGAAAGGAATGCTCATGATACCTGCATTTGTCACTATCCCTGGGGTCACTTTGCTTTGCTTCCTTTTATTTAATTCACAATAAATTCCCTTTGAACTGATCCCAGGGATCAGTTCAAGGCAATAGCTTTTCCATGCGAATGTGCCACGTACAGTGCTAAGACCTGACAGTGACCTACAGCAGGTGGTCGCTTCCCCCTGACAGTGACCTACCGCGACACACGCACTTGGATGTCCTTTTCCATTTCTAATGGCCACTCACTGGATTGGGTCCCTGGGTACGAACGGCTCACGCCTCGAAGAGAAATTCTAGAGGAGGCTAGGAGTGGTAGGGCATTCTGATTCCAAGCCAGCCTGTGTTGATTTCCTGCTGTCTTTTTATTTTCAGATGACTAGACGGTTTAGTGCCGATGAACAGGTGAAACGTCTTTGTCTTGTTCCGTCCTTTAATGAGTGTGCTTCGTGTTCTCTGTGGCTTGAGCGCTGCAGCGAGGCTGGGAATGCAGCATCAGTGCGTGGAGAACAAATCTGTCCATTAAGCAGGCCTGGGTGGAGGTGACTCCACAGGCTGTGACAGGCAGCCCTGGGGACAGGTCTTGAAAGCAAGAGAAATGATCTTGCCCCCTGACCTTAATACCTGATACAATCCATGTATCAAAGTCTTATCAGTCTTGGGTTGTGCAGGGACAGAGACAGTGGCGGACTCTGCATCAGCAGGAGTTTCTCTTCAAAAACAGGAAATAAATGGGAACAAGCAAAATGTGCTCGTTGATGACAGGCACACAGATACAGCGAGTGTCACAGAATTGCTTGCTTGTCCATTGTGTATCAGTGTTCACAATGCATTGTCGCCTATGAGTGCAAAGCATTACATCTGGAAAAAATGGACAGACCTTAAAGAATCTTTATTGCTAACAATTGCTAGTCATCGCCAGAGGCTTCGGTGAGTCCTAATGGTTTTGCTGGTGGAGGGCCTTGTGAATGACACGGATCAGCGAAGCCATGGCTGTGTATCCGTGGAGGCGATACCGCCGTTCCTGCTCCTGGCTCACCAGCGGGTTCAGCCCTGGCAGGGATACAGCGTAAGGGGGCCGCTCTGTTCTCGCCCTTTTGACACACTTCCTCCTCCTCCCTCCAGAAAACTGGAGTCACATCCCTAATGATTTAATGTCCTCATGGCCGAGAGAATGTAGAGGAAGACATGTAAATGCACATTCTGGCCTCTGTCCCAGAGTATAACATGCACGCTCACTCCATTGTATGAGTTCTTCCTTCGCCTGCCACCTGGTGGCACCGTCCCTCTGGGTATCCACATCCCAGGGTTTGCTGACAGGGTGAATATGGGTGTGCCTTCCACCTCCGTTTAATGCTGTCGTTGCATATCATGGGGGCAGAATGTTCCCCTTTCTTCTTTCTGGGTATAGATTCAATGACCGAGTCCAGGCTTTGTATTTAGTTACTTATATCAAGGAAATTTGTTATTCTCTGCTCACCGTGTAATAGATGCCACGGCATTTTACATTTCTGTTCGCTTTTGCAACACCATAGCTGCTCATCTCCACGCGAGTTCAGGGCACATTCTTGATTTTTAGGTGAGGAAATACTTGTTTGGCCAAAGGTCATAGTTTGATCTGATCTGCTCATTTCACGAAGGCCTACTGAACGTCAGCCGGTGCCAGTGCTTAGCACTGAGTAGAGGTATTTTGTTGATCTCTGACAGTTTCTGCAACTTAACCTAAGATCCGCACTTCATAGCTGTGACTTTGGGAAGGAAATTGTGTCCTAAGTTGATAGGGCCACATACACTGGCAGCTGGTAAATGCCCAGAGAAAGCATGCCCCAGGTGGAAGCCTTGAGCTCTGCCCTTTCTGGGCTGTTCCCCTGCCTGGTGAGTGGGAATGTCTGTAACAGAACTCACAGTCTTCTCTCCTTCTTCCCCTGGGTTCTCCATGCCATTTTGTTCCTCCTCTCTACTCATGTTCTTTGGCGTCACTGCACATGACTGAATGGCCTCTCTTTGTTTCGTAGTTCTTTTCTGTGAGCCAGGCCGCACCCGGCAGCCCGCACTCCTCCAAGCCTGCGGTAAACCATGCGTCCCACCCTGTCCCCTCACTGCCCCCTAGTCTGTGGCGTCTGAATCTGCATGTAGCTCTTGTCTTCCTGCACCTCAGCCCTAACTCCCGAAGACTTGAACTCACCAAAGTGTTGTTGTTTCCCTGTCATGCTGAGGAGAGTCTAGAGAGGCGAGACGTTCTTGAACCAAGATTTGTTTTGTCTTGAGTCCTCTGCTTACGCTCCGGTGGGTGTGGGTGACGAGCGCTTCCTCACCCTCTCCATTCCCAGGAGCTTCTGGAACCTTCGAAGCATTGGTTCCATGCCTTTCTATTGACACATGGTGCTGAACCATCACTCACAAGTGCTGATTGACACTGCACCCATAGTGCCCCTGTGTGGTTTGGGGCCCCAGGTCAAGTGGAGAACTGGGAAATGTTCTAATGGCAGAGGCGAGTCTGAATCTTCCTCCGGAAACTGGAGGGAGAAAACTAGCTGAGTCATTGATGAGTGCAGCTGTAATTACTTTTATTTGTATCTAATTGCTGCCGTATTTAAATGGCAGTCATGAGCCCAATGGAATAACCCAGCCAAACACCCTTTTCAAAATAAGATCCCATGAAGTCAGAGTGAGCCGGAGAAGACTCCTGCCTGCTGTCCTGCTAGCACGCTTAACATTGAGATTTTCTTTTCAACCTTTACACGTGTGCTGTTACCTTTGAGAAGGTGCCAGATAATCCAGGACAAAGATAACTTGTAAGGAGGAAGGTCCCACCTTCCCAGCCTGGAGGGGTGGAAAGCATCCACTGCAAGGAAGTGGCCATGGGCTTTCCTGCAGGGAGGGTATGTGGTGCGTTCAGGCCTGGTCTCCATGCCCCCACTCGGTGCCTCCAGGAAGTGCCCCTGTGGGCGTGCTGCCGCCTCCGGAGCCTAAAAGCAGGTGCTGGCCGGCTTCGCCCCAGCGCCTGTCTCCTGGAGGCTGGAACACATCCGGTCTGCGGAGTGGGGGCCAAAGGAGATGGCGCCTTCTCCCTCTGCTTCAGCAAGCACTGTGTTCCCACCTGGAGAAGTCATTGCCCCCGATTAGGAGAAAACCCCGGGCTGAGAACAAGCAGAGCAGAAGGCAAATTGGGAAGAAGGAGTGGACATACCTAGTGCATGTGAAAGGTCCCTCTATCAAGTGTGCTTTCCAGCCTTTTCTTTTTGTCTTCAGCTGCGCCCCCTCCCCTGTATCACGTCGCATTCTCTGTGGTACCTGTATGCCGGGGAGGTGACTGCTCCTTCTCTGTGGTGCTGCACAAGACTGAGTGCTTCAGTTAGTCTTTTCCCAGGCAGTAGGCGCAGGCCTGCAGGCTCCGGGTGCTGCCCTCCTAGAAGACACGTTGGTAGTGAAACTGCCCACACTTCCCCAGCACCCGGAGCTAGCCCGGGTGCGCAGGGGGGATTTCTCTCTTCAGCGCCCTCGAGCAGCTCCCTGAGGGGGTCTGACTGTCCGCCCCAAGTAGCTGAGGCTGAGGCCCAGAACTGCGTGGATGCCACGGACAGACAGATGCAGCCAGTGCTGACTGGACCCGAGTCCCCACCTGTGCCTACTCTGCCTGCCCTTTCAGTCCGGGAGGGCTGCATGGAGGAGTCCAGGCTCCAGACTGCCCAGCTGGAAAGGGCAGCCCAGTGCTGAAAGAAGCGCGTCCCTCTCTGGGCAAGGGGTAGTTGGCGGTGTTGGCCAGGCCGCCCAGCCGCCCTCTCTATGGCCAGCATGCCCCAGGGTGCCAGCTAGGAGGCTTCTGGAAATGCGCGATCTGTCTTGCAGAGGTCCAGCACGCCGTCGTCACCCACTGGGACGTCATCGACAGACTCAGGCGGCCATCACATTGGTTGGGGGGAGCGGCAGGGCCAGTGGCTGCGCAGGAGAAGGCTGGATGGGGCCATCAACAGGGTCCCCATGGGATTCTACCAGAAGGTGTGGAAGATCCTTCAGAAGGTGAGCTTGGCCGCTGCGCCACATTCCATCGACAGGGTCCTGGGTCAGTATGCTCCCAGGGGAAGGAACCCCACGCCTGGCTTCCTGTGAGGAACCACGGCACCTCCAGGCAGGTAGCATGTGGTTGCAGGAACAGCAGCAGTAACCCTACCCACACCCACTAGATGCTGGCACACCCTCCCCCTGCCGTGACACCCCTAGTCGTCCCCGGACGTTGCCAAGCATCCCCTGCTGGCAGATCACCCCTGGTTGAGAAGCACTGGCGCCACAGCTCTAGACAAGGTGGCAGCAAAGTCTGAAGACAGATGAGACCTGCAGAAGGCTGGAGGCACTGGGTGGAAGGCCTAAGGCAGATGACCAGGAGGAGTCCCCAGGCCTCATACTTGGGGCACTAGGCAGGTGTGATCAGGCCCCTCCTCTCCACAGGGCACTGTGTCAGGCCCCAAGGGCAAACAGAAAGGGCAGATGGGCTCCCACTTTGACCCCCGGTCCCGCATGCCCTGAAGGCAGAATCTGCACACATTCTTGGAGGACAGTGACCCTCAGACCATGCCCCATAGCCAGTTGCCCACTAAAGCTGTGATCCTCAGACAGGGCTGCCTTTCCCAGCTGCCTGGGGCTGTTAAAATAGCAGCAGCAATCATTGTCCTACCCAAATGAGAGGTGACAGCTGGCCACAGACTGCTTTGCATAGGTGCACGCGGGTCTGCACCCACTTTCTGTTTTCCTCCTCTGGCCCCAGACCATTTGTCCTTCTTCTTGGGTCCTAGCAGAGCTTGTCTGTACTCTTGCATGGACGGACAGTCTGCATCCATTAAAAGCTGTGCCAGGAGCAGGACCAGCTTTTTCCCCAGCTCTTTGTATTAGCTCACTTCACAGCAGGAGAGCCGAGAAAAGCAGCCCAAGTGAGCACATGCCACCACCCCTTCCCGAGCTGGGCACCCTGCATGCAGCCTTATTCCTGCAGCGGGGCCCCTGGCCCATTAGGGAGCCCTTACTCTGTGCTGTGAAACGGCGAAGGTCTTCCTCACAGAGCTGAGCAGGAGGGCAGAGTGGTCTCTGCCCTCACACGACTGGTGACCCGTGTCCCAGTCCCCAGGGGGAGCTGAGCCCTCAGAGCCACAGAGGCTTCCGTCTCCATTCTCCACCTCTTTGTCAGGAGCTCAGCATTTGCTGCAGTGCCATCCTCAGCCCCCAGGGACAGAGGTGGAGCAGCTGCTGTGGGTTGGGGCATTAGGGTGTAGATGGCAGCCAGTGACACTAGAACTGTTCCTAGAAGATCCCACTTTTCCTGGGGCATCGCATGCGTCCCTCTGGACTTCCACGGGTGCAATACCAAGACGCTTTTATCGTGGAGAAGCAGCACTTTGACTGGAGCTGGCACTGCATATTTATAGGCACGTGTGCGTGTCTGTGCACGTGCTCGAGTCTTTCGTGATTGGTGCTTATTATAGAAATCTCAAAAATAGATGCCTGCAAAGCACAAAAGTATCACTTCGCCAGCAGGAGCCAGCAAATCTGCCTTATATGGCACCAAAGGGGCCTCTCCGCCGCACGCCCGGCCGGCCAGGTTGCCAAGTGCAGCCAGGAGCTTCACAGAGGAGGCCCGGCAGCTCCCAGGGATATTGTTCGTGCAGATCTGGAAGATGCCTGCTGCTTCTCTAGAATTGTTCCGCAGAAAATAGCCTGTGGGCAGTGAGAACAAGCTCTCTCAAAATAGCCGGCAGTCTGGCATGTTCCAGCCCTCATGCAGGGTTCCGGGGCAGAGCGGCTGGAGTGCGTGCCGTGCGGGTGCACACGTAGTCAGCACATCCTGGAATCTGACCGAAACGTGCTGTGTTCTGCCTCCAGTGCCACGGTCTGTCCATCGATGGCTACGTGCTCCCGTCCTCCGCGACGCAAGAGGTACGATGAGAAGAACCCAAGGCCAGCCCCGCCACGGCTTCCTTCTGAGCCCTTCGTGTACTGGGCTCGGATCACTCATGTCCCTTTCAAGCTTGTCATAGACGGGCGTGGCATTGTAGGGCCCGTATGTGTAGCCATCTCAGCTTTAAATGTTTGCAGTGTCTTCCCCACATTTAATCAGCATCACCTTTTCTCTCTCCTTCCCCTCAAAAACAGCGTTTCTGACTCTCAGGGTCTGCAGTGAGATTTGCCCCTGGACGCCCGATAGAAAGAGAAGAGCAGAGCTGCTGTCCCTTCAGCAGGTCCTGTCTTAGTGGAGAGCAGTCTCTTCCTCCCTAGTCACTCTTTTAAAAATGGACATTTTTGTTTTTACCCTGCCCAAGGTGTCATGTTATATGCCTCAAGAAAGAAGCAAGAGAAATAAGAAATGGGCCCTGCCCCTGTGTTCACAGTCCAGTGGTGTAATGCCAGGACACAGGTGACACCCAGAGCAGAGCTGTCCGCCTCCTGCTCCGGAGGATTCCTGCTGGCCGGTTAGGAAGGTGGTCAAAAAGGAGACAGCATTTGAGCTGAGCCCCCAGCCCAGCAGGTGGCTGCCCTCCCTCACCTCATTCCTGACACTGCTGGTCTCTTTGGCAGATGACCCCACAGGAGATCAAGTTCGCTGTCCATGTTGAGTCGGTGCTGAACCGCGTGCCCCAACCTGAGTACCGGCAGCTGCTGGTGGAGACCATCATGGTGCTGGCTCTGCTGTCGGACACGGAGATGAGCAGCATTGGGGGCATCATCCACGTGGACCAGATCGTGCAGATGGCCAACCAGCTGTTCCTGCAGGACCAGGTGGGTGTGCCCAGGTGCCCAGTCACTGCACAGCTGAGGTGGGGACAGAGCCAGGGTAGCCAGGTTGGCTGACATTTCTCTCTGTCAAGTCTGGAGGTTCTGTGTCCAATAGGAAAGAATATTCTGGAACAAAGAAAATGTCATCACAGATGGTGAAAAATGTCAACCATTTGGTTAGAAAATGGCACAGTGGCCACTTGGGAAGTGTTGTAAAGCCCTTTAGAGATGGACAGGCCTCGTTCAGCGTAGGTTTCAGTGCAGACACCACCCGTGCTATACCCAATACAGCCCTGGGGAGAGCAAGCCACTCACCCTGCACTCACAGTCAGGGTCGGAGAGGCCACCCCCTGGTGCAGTCAGGTATGAGTGATGAGGTCGGGCTGTGGGAGTGCGGTGACATGCCCACGGCAGAGGCTGAGGCTCTGCTGGCATCCAGCTCGGAACTCCTTCGGGCCACCGGCTCCCTAGCAAGCCTGCGCCTGCCCCCGCGGCCTGCCCCCCAGCACGTGGAGTGCACTCTGCTCATTCTCGGCCTCTGCCTCCTCCTGCTGCAGATGTCAGTTGGAGCCATGGACACCCTGGAGAAAGACCAAGCTACAGGCATTTGCCACTTCTTTTATGACAGCGCTCCAAGTGGGGCTTATGGGACAATGACCTACCTGACGAAGGCGGTGGCTTCTCATTTGCAGGAGTTACTGCCCAATTCAGGCTGCCAAATGCAGTAGGGCTTTGCTTCACTGCGTCACTTGCCCCTAGCCTTAGTGGGAGCTCTCCTCTGTCCCTAAAGATCCTCTGTACTGTCACAAAAGCATGTCCCATCAGAAGCGCTCCCAGGGAGGAGATGGCAGCGACTGACCTGAAAGCAGCGTCCAAGCTACAGCCGGAGCCGATGGATTCTGTGCTCCCCCAGCGACCGCCATGAGATCATTGTCTAAGTTCATTTCACTGGAACATTTGTCACAGCATTTGGCCCCCTGAAGTCTGAGGAGGAACTGGAAATTGAGTGCAGAGTGAACTGAGAAGCCAGCTTAAATTGGCTCTTGCAGAGAGCCTTTACCAAAATAGGTTCAATGAGCAAGTTGACACATCTTAAAAATGGAAAGACCCTTCCAGCGGCAGCAGCTACATCACAGGACTTTGACAAGGGGGACAGCTTAACAGGATGTACTCTGTGTGCAGACCAACCTGTTTACTTAATAAAACAACTGGACCCTTCTGTGGAATTTCAGGTTTCTTTTATCTTGCTTGCTTTCTTGGTCTCCTGTTGTCTTGTTGGAATAGCTACTTTCGAGTAACATTGTGTCTCACCAAGATTTACAAATTGCTCCCTGTTAACCTTGACTCACGGTCTTCAAGGATTTGATCCTGGCCACGCATGAATTAGGAGTTTCTCCTGCCTTATAAAAAATCCCACATCTTCTGGAATCTAGCACCCAAAAATGAATCAGTCAAAAGGCAGCGGGGGGACTCGACTCATAACTGGGCCAATTGTTGGTTTGGGGGCTGGAGCGGGCAGGGAGTGCATCCAGAAGGCCTGCGCCACCCCTGTCCCCGGCCAGATGCCATGGAGAGGAATGGCATGCTTGTGAAGAACTGGTGCTCCCTCCTGTGGAGTCAGGTCTGGGCTCGCACGTGCTCCTGGAGAGGCATTCATCTGCCGTCCTCGGGCACTGGGAGGCCTTGGTTGTAGAGGTGCAGGGACAAACACAATGCGTTGCCAGTTTCCTTGTGAATGAACTTTCTCTCCAGGCGTTGTCTTACCTGGAGGGGAAGGGGGCGAAAACCAACAGGGAAACGGTTCCTGTGAATAATGACCTTAGAAGACAGTTACCTGGTGGCTGAATGGTGAGCTCTGGCTGACTGAGAGTGATGGGCGCAATGGGTTGTGACCCTGCCTCTAAAATGTGGCATTGATTCCTTGTGGAACAGTTTACATAAAGACGGAGAAAGCCCTGCCCTGGCTGCTCTGAGTCCAAGCCAGTGACTATGTGGTTGGCCCTGGGAGGGACAGCCAAGGACCCCGGTCTCGGTGCACATCTCCGGGCTCAGGGCCGTCCACGCATGGGGGACTTCAGCACCTTTCTTTCCTATTTCTTTGAACCATAGGACTGTCCTTGCTGAGGTCCAGAGTAGTCCCACAAAGAAAGTGCCAGAAGTCTCCATTTCTGCTGCAGTGGATCCCCCTCATCTCCCTCTCTCCTGCTGCTGTTGGAACTAAGACCTCTGATGGCCAGAGCCTCCTTCCCTCCCTTCCTCCCCCTTCCCCTCCGCCCTTCCCCATCACAGGTTGCATGTTTTCTCTGTGCTGTGTGTGGGGACACAAGGATAAACGAGATGACCACCGCCAGGCCCTCACCCCAGTGGAAGGCTGACATGAAAAAGATGGCCACACTTTCCTGTGATGGGGGCAGCGTTAAAGAGTGGGACTAGGTGTGGCCTGCTCAGACC
>RJWH01011525.1:0-11846 GCA_004363575.1 Solenodon paradoxus | reverse complement strand
GGGGCCCCTTCCTGCAGCCCCTTCCTGGGGAGGCCCGGGGCCCCTTCCTGCAGCCCCGCCCAGCAGGGCTCAGGGCCTCAGGTCTGCTGCCGGGAGGCAGGGGGAGATGATTCGGGCTGTTTTCACGGCACCTAATCCCTGAAGGGGTGCGTAGCAAGTTTCCACAGTGACAATTTAGATGTCTTGTTTGGCATTAATGTCTTGTAGCTCTTAAGCCCTGGAAAAAACTTGACTATTAGTCAGGTATTTAGTTGCTAAGAAACTGGGAGAGAAGCAGCCTGCCTGCAGAGGGGCGTCCGAGCATCTACAGAGCCTGAGGCGCCGGTTCAGCGTCCAGACCGGACAGCGTGGGCGTGGGGCTGGGGTCTGAGCCCCCTGCGCCCTACACCGGCCAGCTTGCCCTCACCGACGCCAGGATGTGGGACACCAGCCCCTCCTGAGGCGGGACAGTGAGTCTCAGTCTGGTAACTCGCACCTGGTCTGAGAGGTGCATGTGAGGTCCCTCGAGTGCAGACAGGCCAGCTGGTGGCCCGGTGACGCGGGCGGGGGAGTCACGAGGGCGCAGTGTCCCTGGAGCCCCGAGAAGCCGTGCTGCACCTGAGAAGGGGCCCCCCTGTATGGAGAACACTCTCCTGATTTAGGCTGGACCAGCTGGTCTTTCATTTCTTGCAACAGAAAATCCTGATGAAAACCTTCTGTTATCGGAGCCCATTCAGGAAGGCGTCAGCTCCCGTCCAGGACGGTCAGCGAGGCTGTTTCCAGGCCCCTGGCCCTGGGCCTTGGACCGCAGCCCAGGCAGGGCACGCCACCTCCGGCCTCCTGCAGGCTCTGGCCCAGCACCGGACCCCGAGGGACGACGGGCTGCCCACTCGACCGGAGCAGCTGTTTCAGAAACGCAGGTGGTGGAGAGAGTGGGCACGCGGGGCTCCTGGGCAAGGCAGGGGGCTGGTGTCTGGTCTCTTAAAGCCTCACTCTCCACCTGCACGCGGGGGAAGAGGCCACCTGGTTTGAGACTGAGTTAATCTGCTGATGTGAGTTGAATGGGGTCCCCCGTTCATTCCTTTGCTGGAATCCTAACCCAGTAGCATGGGGGTTTACAGGCGTCACAAGGATCCCAGGCCAGTGATTCCTTACCAAGGCGGGATGGACACAGACAGGCACCCGGCCGAGATCCGGAGACCATCTTCCGGCCCCGGAGGATTTGTGGGGCCTGGGGCACACGATCCCTCCCTTACCCCGAAGGAGACACCTGCCAACCCCTTGATCTGGGAGGGAGAATTTTTGCTGTTTAGGTCCCAGGGAGGCCCTGGTTCTGGATGGGAGGGCCAGGAGGGCCCGGGACGGGCAGACCTGGCTGTGCAGGTGTGAGAAGGGAACGCCAGGCTGGGTGAGACAGACAAGCTCCCCAACTTCGGGCAAACTCTGAGGGACCAGAAGGCAGAGCCAGGCCTGAGACCCGTGGGCTCCTGAAGGCCGAGGGGTCCTGGGCTCTGTCCAGATGCCTCCTCACCGCCAGGGAAAGAGCCGCCTGCTCCATCTGAGGGTGCCGCTCCAGCTCCGGAGGGCTTTTCACTTCCACACGTGTCACTCGGGACGCCTGGCTGGAGGGACATCGGGACCGTGGGTGCGCAGAGGGCTGTGCTGAGCTCCCAGCCCAGCCAGGGCGACGGACGGCGTCCCTCAGAGGAAGTGGCCCTTCCTGCCGTCCCTTTGATCACACCTACGGCTTCCTCGGGGGCAGCAGTCAGACCGTGTCAGGTCAGTGATGCTCTGTGGAGACGTTTTCTGTCCGGGAAGGGCCAGCCACCATCACGGCCGTTCTCGTGGCGAGGGCACGCCGGCCACACCGGGCAGTGACCTCTCCGGGCAGAGCTCTGTGATCCGCAGCCACGCAGCGGACGTACCCGGGGTTTCTCTGTCTGTCCTCCCGGCCCACCACGGACCCTGGGTCTGCACAGTGTCCTCTGGAAGCCTTCCCGGGGGGAGGTTTTAGCAAGTTCTGCATCCAGAAGGAGCTGCCACTTTTGAAAAAATAAATGTAAGTGCAGGCCTTTCAAGACCCGTGTCCTCTGTGTGAAAGCCAGTGAGTCAGCATGGCTGCATTAAAACCCACGTTTCACCAGGGATGGCCGTCCACGTGCTGAGACGTGTCCCTGTCTCCGGAGCAGACGCCCGCACGCACATTCGGGTGTGGGGTCGGTGCCCGGGGGAGGATTCTCTGCTCAGCCTGACGACTGAATGGGGACCCCCGATCCCTCCGTCTCCTCCCTGGAGGCTTGTCTCTGCCACTGTCCACGGCGACCGGGCGCTGCGCAGTTAGGGCCCCTGGGCGGGGGACTGTCCAGGGGGACTGGTGGGCAGAGGCCGTCGTTGGGTCTGTAAGATGGGCTGGGGCAGAGTCAGCGGGTGGCCACTGAGCAGGAAAACACCGGTGAGGGGTCCTGCCTGGAGCTGCCAGGAGGGTGGGGCGTCTGCCCTCCAGGCCGTCCGGAGCCCATGCTGCTGCAGGTGAGCAGGAAAGCGCTGCTCGTGGCAGCAGCAGAAGCTGAGATTCTGCCCCCAGTGACGGCCACTGTCTCTGGCCCTTCCCGCAGAAAGCCGAGGGGCGACGTCAGGACGCAGCCCCCGGGAGCACCTGTCTGCGTCTGGATCCACGGGAAGTAGACGCTGTGGACTGAAGGCCTCTCCCGCGACCGTGCTTCCACCCGCCGTCCTGATTCCGCGAGCTGGGCCCGAGGTGCAGACTTTCACCCGTGTCTTCTGCAGAGGAGTCTCGGTTCGGTCCGTCCTGACCCACCAGCCGCATTCTACCAACGCCCTGCTGCTGGCCCCTGGAGACGCGCCGCCCCTGGGGGCGTCCAGGTGGGACGGGGGCGTAACACACAGACCCGCGCCTTCCTCGCCGGCAGCGGTCACAGGCCGAGAGCCAGGCTGCCCTCTCTCTCCAGAGGGGATTCAAGCTCTGCCCTTGCAGGCGTGTCTTACCACACGTGCCCTTTAAAAAAATTTATATTTTACTTCTATCAACAGCTGAGAGCAAAACAGTTTTCATCAAAGCTGCATTCATCATCTTTGACTCATTTTGCTATGTTGTTATTTGCAGTTTTTCTTGGCGCGTCTTGGTGGAGCAGAGGTTGGGTCAATCGCTCCGAAGTGGCGCAGGCCACACCCCCCTGGGCTGGACTCCTGGGTCCTGGGAGGGAAACAACCAGTGTGAACAACTAGATACAAATAAAATAAAATGTTTCTTCCTCCTCTCCCTGCCTGCCTGCCTTCATTCTGCTGCACCTGTCCTTTTGACAAGTATTCTTGCTTTTCTTAGTCCGCTGTACATTGTCACTGGGTGGAAGATGCACACGCACACATGCCCGTCCTTCCAGCTTCCAGGACGCCCGCCCCTACCCGCCCTGGGCCAGGCTTACAGCTCACGGTGGATGCCGCCGGGGACGGGGACACTCCGTCGTTTCCGTAGTCGCTCGCCCTCAAATGTGCAGCCAGCTTTGATTTCTGCAGTTATTTTTTTAATTGGCGGCTCATCTGCGTGTCCTGCAGTATTTCTATGTCTTTGACGTGGGTGGTCTCTGTGTCTGCCATTCCCTTTGTCACGGATGCTGTACGTTCTGTGAACAGTGGGTCTGTGCTTGCAAAGACGAGAGCGGTTACCAGGAGGCTGCAGCTCGAGGACGCCCGCCGCTGGTCAGTCCCCGCTCCGAAGCCCACGCGGCCGCGTACGGAACTCAGGGCGTTCCCACGAGGGTGCGGCCTCTGACAAACAGGTGACATGGTGTCCCTTTGCTGGTCTCCAAGGGCAAGGACGCACCAGGAGTCAGACAACGGGCTGAGCCAGTGGGCAGCAGGGGTCACTGACTGCACCCGCTTTCAGTCTGGGCGCTGGGTCCTCGGCCACCCCAACGTGCTGGGCGTTCCACCAGCCACTCTTCGACTTTAAGGCTGGACTCTCCGCAGGGGGGCTCACGGCATCATGCAGATATGCTGATGAGCAGATGGCCTGGCCTGCCAGGGTGCCGGACAGACCTGGAGACCCCAGAATCCCTCAGGAAGCCAGGCCAGCCATTCCTGGAGCACCGGGGGGAGAAAAACGAGCTGAGAAACCCATGTCCCGTCACTTTTCAAGGAGACCGAACGCAGAAGCTGCTTCGTCGGGTCTTTGAATTGGTGCCACAGTGCAGGGTGAGGGGGGGGTTACTTGGCAAAGCCCCTGGCATAGAGCAGCCACTTGAAAATAATGGCTATTAATGTTAATTTTTAATTGCTCTGTTATTAAAATGAGTTTTTAAATGAGGGCTTTGGAATGTGAGCTGCAAGAGAAATGAAATCCCATGGATCAAAATTATTTCCAAAGTGCTCTTTCCTTTCGATTTCTACCCAGAGCTGGGACTGGGGAGGCCCTGCACAGACAGGCTTGTCCTCCTAAAGTGGCCATCAGGTGCCTGGGCCCAGCTGTCTGGCTTCCAGGCTGCCCGGCCCGAGCCAGGCTGGCCAGAGCACCTCTCCAGCAGGGCGGGGCCTGCTCTCTGAGGACCCCAGGGCAATTAGGCACCCACAAAATTGCATTGCAGAGCATAGCCCACGACTGGCCCTGGTTCAGCTCTGTGAGAACGGGCCAGGCCGTCAAGAGGTCCTGGGAAGTCAGAGCAGGGCCAGCGTCTCAGGGCGGCGGATGGCTGCCAAGCCCTCAGCAGGGCTGGCGTGGGGTCCTGGGTTAGAGTAATTCTGCACAATCACTTCTGGACTTGGGAAGATCCCTGAGCTGGAATAATCTATATTTGGAGGCTGAAGGGTTCTGAGCATCTGCATTCATTGATGGAGTAACTATTTATGAGCACAGCTCTGCGCCAGGCACGAGGGCCCCCAGTGACCGCCGGAGACGATGTGCCTTCAAGGGCTTGCAGAGAACAGAGAATGTGACAACACAGGCCGTGGCAAGGTTGCCGTCAGCCTCAAGGCAGTGCTGCCTTGAAACCTCGGTGCCAGCACCGGGGGTGCCCATGGAGGCCAGTGTGTCCCCTATCTGCAGAGGTGGGGTCACACATGACGGCCGGGCCACAGCGATCACCGACGTGTGCTCAGGGTGATGCTGGGAACAGAGCAGGCTGCCCTGGCTGGAGACATGTTCGCACACACAGATGGTTTTCCCGGGACAACCACGAAGCAGTGAGGTCCGGCATTTTCCCAGCGGACGATGGAGGGGACCCGCCCACCAGGTGGGCCGGTCTGCACTGACGGCACCGCCTCACAGGTGGCCACTAGGGTCTCGGCAAACTGCTGCTGAGGGGCCTGCGCTTGTTTGGAGGACGCCGCCCTGACCGCCCCGAGGTGCCGAGCATAGTGGCAAACTCGTCTGCTTCTGAGAGCAGCGGTCCGACGGGGCTGCTGGTTAACGATCCAGGTAACGTCTTCTCGTCCCCGCCATGCGCGTGAGCAGCTCCCACGCGAAGCATAAGACAAGGAACCGCTTCGCACCCGAAGCAGCCCCACCTGCAGGTGTTCGCTCGGCCCCGCCGCGCAGAGCAATCCTGGCCGACAGCATCTCCCGGTCCCGGGGGCTCCCTGAGGAGCCTGGCTGGTCCTGTTTAAGTGGGGAGAAAATTGGTTATAAATCAACTTAATTTTCAGAGACGTTAATCCAAGGAGAACCGGATGTGGTGCGAGTTGGTGGCTCCACTCAGAGGCACCTGTTCTTGGAGACAAAGGGCGTCTGCGAGTCGCCGGAGCCGTCGCCAGCTTTAAATTGCGGCGATACTGCATTCCTTCAAACGTTTTCCCCAAAGCCACTTCCTTCTTGGTTTGCAGGTGCTTCCTCAGTTCGGCCTAACCAGAAAAAAGGGCGGCGGGAACAGCGGGCCCTGTGCGCCCTGTGCTCAGACGCCACCTCCCCGCTGGCGGCCGTCTCCAGAGGACGCGCCAGGGAGCCTGCCTGCCTGCGCGGTGCCGGTGTCGGGGGACGGAGGCGCCGTGTCCCCTCCGGCCCCGCTGTCCCGGGCAGGCGCCCCGGCGGGGAGCCACACAGCAGGAACAGGAGAAGCACCTGGGAGCAGTGACTGTGAACCCGGTTTTATGTGACTCAGAAACGTGATAACTGCACACACGGGTTTTCCAGGTGGGCTCCAGGTTCGGGTCTGCGGTGAGCCCCTCATGGCAGGCAGCGCTATGGCGCACAGCAAGGCTTCCTGCTGACTGTCCCGTCGCTTCTCACATTCACTTCCAGAGCGGGACTCTTTCTAATTACAAAACCAATTTACACTTCCATATACATTGTGGAAAATACGGGGCATCACTGAGAAGAGCATCTGTGTCCGGTGACCCCGCCTTCCTGTCGCCGCCTCTCGGGGCCTCCCACGGGTGCTGGGTTGCTTGTGCGCATGTGAGCATGTGTGTGCGTGTGCTCGCGTGTGCGCGCATGTGCATGTGTGCGTGTGCGTACATGTGCATGTGTACGTGTGCTCATGTGCGTGTGTGCATGTGCGCGCGTGTGCATGTGTGCACATACGTGTGTGTTCATGCACACACAGCCCACGCTGAGAAGGCTCTTGCTTCACAAATCTCTGTCTTGCTCGGGTTCCCGTATTTGGATCTAAGGAGCATTTCCCACATTCCCAAAACACTTTCTTGATAATGATTAGTGGTTCAGTGCCTATTACCAGCTGTCACACACAGGTTCACAACTGCAGCGTCTTATCACAGAAAACCCGATACACGAGCTGCTCCAGCGCAGGAGTGCGCGGTGGTGCGCGCCCCGGTCCCAGGGATGTCCTGGCTGGAGTGACAGGCCTGCCCTGCTGCTGGGCCAGGCGTGGAGACGGCCGCAGACTCCCCCGAGGGGACCCCCGGCCTGCAGGTGCAGCCGTCGCACGACGACGACGCGGGAAGAGTGACATTTCCAAAGGCTCGTAGCCGCCGCTGGTGTCTGTCACTCCCAACGGGGCGAGTGTGGTGTTGGCTTCCAAATCAGCGGAGCTGTTTCTCAGAGAAAAGGCTGTTTTCACCGAGAGAACAGGTCAGAAATAGAACCCTCAATTTAACTGGAAAGAACAAGACAAAACAAACAACCACCCGGAATAAACCCTCGTGGTTCAAAACTGGTTTTCTCTTCCAGCCTCGTGGCGCGTGTGCTCACGAGACGCAGGGAGACTGCAGGACCGTGAAGGCCGAGACCCGGAGGGACCTGGGTGGGAGCCCACACCCGGCCGCGTCCTGCCCTCACCGTCATTTGCACCATAGAGTCGGTGCCGGGGAGATGTGTCTGGGAGACCCCAACTGGTCGTGCATTTGAGGGTCAGAGGATGCGGGGCGGGGCTGGGGCGCGGCCTCGGTTGGCGGGTTTCAGGCCCGGAGCCTGGGGGCTCTGGCCGGGCTCCCTTCTTAGAGACGCTGAAGGGTCCCCAGGAGAAAGTGCTCGGTTCTCCCAGAGGTTCCCACCTACCAAACAGGCCACCTGCGTTGTCTGGGCTGACCCTCATCCCCACAGGTGCTGGAATCCTGCTGTGGACGGGATGGAGCTGGAGACCCCAGCCCTGTCCCTTCCAGGGCCTGGCTGCCCATGGGTTTTCCCTTCCAATCAGCCTCCTCTCTGCGGCCCCGCTGCTCGCACACCCTAAGCTGCTCCATCCGCAGCCGCGTGAGCCGGACACCCTGCGGGAGACAAGCATCCGGTCCCTCCTTGACTTAAAATTCCTCCTGGGCTCTGCCTGTTCTGGGACCCTCCCGGGGTCTGGCTGCCGGAGGGGCCCCGTCCGGCATCTCCTTCCCTGCGCCCCCTCCCTCCTCAGTGAGACCGCACTCCCGTGGGTGGGCCACGCACACACAGCCCTCGCCCTCCCGGCGCGTCTGTCTAACTTTCCGGGCTCAGCTCAGATGGGTCCCCTCTCTCCCACTGAGGGCTGGGGCGCGCCCGCCTGTCTGCCGTGGACCCCGAGGGGACTGTGGGCACTGCCCCAGGGCTCCCTGACGCCTCTGCCAGCATCTGCTTCCCTGGTCCAGGCTTTCTCCAGCGGAACCTGCCCTGCAAGGGCCCAGGAGCGACGGAGAAGGCACACAGCCCAGACACAGTCCACAGGCATCCACGGGGACCCCGGCCTGCTCTGGCTCCCCGGGGACTCTGAGGGACACGCCGCTCTCTGCCGCCCCGGCAGCCCCAGTGGGGTGGCCTCCAGGGTTCCACACTGGCAGGGGGCTTATGGCAGCTTTATGGCCCCCTTCCCTCCTGTTTCACTTACCACACCCCTGTGGGCTTCCTGGCGTCGCTTCCGGAGATCGCCAGCGAAATGGTTGCCTCAGGCTCTGCCTCTGGGGACAGGGATTGAGAGCAGGCCTCATCGTCCATCCGTCCGTCTGTCCGTCCGTCCGTCCAGGCTGTCGTCTGTGTGTGCTCCGACTCCAGGGCAGGGGAAGTCCCTGAGGCCCCTGACAGCGCCTCCCGACCCTGGTCCCACTGGGGGACGTAGGCTGTGTAGCCTGGTCCGTGATGCAGTCTCAGCAAACCCGCAGCGCATGAAGGCCGCAGGCCTGCTGGCTCGTTTCACTGGTCAGCCATCCAGAAAATGGAAGCAAGTGGCTGGCCCTGGGGGCCTGCCGGTGGGGGCTGCAGGGGCCTGTCTGTTCTACTTGCAGACACCAGGGCATTGCTTGCAGAGGAGGCTGCCCGCTATTGCTCTCCCTTCACAGCTGTGAGTGACGCCCCAGCCTTCACGGGACACGGGGGCCACCAGCACAGGTGGCGAGTGTTACCGCTGCCGGCGCACCTGCCCGTCGGGGAAGCTCAGGGGTGACCTGGGACGCTGCTGGAGACGCCGCCTGCGCCGTCTTTGACCCCCTGGAGAGCGACGCTCACCTGTAAGATCCGCCAAAATAAAAAATACGAAAGAGGGTGGAGGTTCCCCAACTGGTTTCTTCTCTTGGACGCTCTCGTGTGAGCAGGTTTTAAAAAAGAAGACAAATTCCCGGCTGTTTACTGACCGGCACACCCTTCTCGCCTGCTGACTCATTCCTCTGAGGATTCCAGAAACGCAGTGGAAGCAAACAGCTATCACCCAGGATTTTTATTGTCAGAGTTCATGCATGAGATTGGGCAGCCGAAGTGGGTCCCTAGGACGGCATGAAAAATTATATAATTATCCGCAAAGTGCTAATGGCGTGACAGCAAATGGCTTTTCCTGCCACTTGCCATCCATGACCTCCCGGCACAAGCAATTCCGGAGAGGGAGACCGTGGCCACTTTCTCACTAATGGGGAGGGTAACTGCTGGGAGATTTGAGGCTATTTCTGGCAATATCAGACAATTAATTCTCTACAATAGAAAAGAAGGACCCGGGTAGAGCGCTGGAACCAGATCAAAGGTGGGCAGAGGGATGACGCCGAGTGTGGATGAGGAACGCAGACAGGGACGACGGAAGTCCCCGGGGCAGGTGGGACGGCCAGCCCCTCTGTTGCTGTGACATTGTTCCTGGAGGGAATCACCAGGGGTCTCCGTGCCCTCTGGCCAGAAGGCTGTGTGGTGCCTCTCTGCGGAGGGGTGGCCTTTGCTGACCACAGCAGGGAGATGGCAGCGCCATTGCCCAGGGGAGAGGACACACAGAGTTTCCTTCATTCACTAACCTGTTCTTACGCCTCCGCCCCGCCCTCCGCTCGCTGCGGCTCCTGCTGGTTGAGTGATTTCCGTGGTCAGCTGGGTAATTATAATGTCCCAGAAACAGAAAGGTAAAGAGATCATGCCAGCTTGTCACTGACAACGAGGAGGGTGGCCAAGCGACTGCTGACACGGGGCTGTGTGGCCAGCGTCCTCTGCTGGGTCCACTGTTGCGGGCATGGCCGCCACCAGCCCCTTCCAGGGGTGCAGACTGAAGGTCCTGCTCATCCTTGATCAGAAGTCGGTTTGCCATTCTTAGTTGTCGGGAGGTTTCCTTCCTCATCACAGCTGTCCTCGTGAGCGTCACAGGCTTGGGAGAATTTTGTCACCGATGCTGGGAGGAACGCCGGGGTGGAAGGACACGCCCCAGCGGCTCTGCTGCGCCCCCTGGTTCCGGAAGACAGCCGTGGAGCCCTTCGCGGCGCGGCCACAGTGGGCGCAGAGACATCCCCGGACGGTCCCGCGGTCAGGCCACGCGAGGGGAAGACGGACAGCCCCACTCGGCACCCTGCGAAGATCTTGTTTGTGCAAATTTTGCAAGACGTTTGACGTCTGAGTGTTTGGCCATGGTTTCTCCTGCAAGAGGCCACGCAGGCAAGAGCCCTGGGCCTCAGCATCCCGACCCGGAGGCCGCCCCCGGATGGTAAGTGGGGACCTGGCCCGTCTCCACGCCGGGCGGACTTCATCTTGACGAGGGCAGGGCCGGCCAGCAGACGGTCAGCGGCCCCTGCCCCCCGTCCTCGTCCAAGACACGCAGCCTTGTCGGGGGGCCTGTGCACCCAGCTGTCCCCCAAACGGTGCTGGAGAGCCTTCTCCACCGCGAGGACTGGGACCACCCGCACGAGCAGATGGGTGACAAGGACAGGCCCCGTCCTTTCTGGGGAGGCGCAGGGCCCGAGCTCCAGGACAGGGATGGCGTTGGCACGATTCTGGAAACTCAGAGGATGCCTTGGTTACCCCTCACCTGGGCAAGTGTGCAGTGTGACGGTGACACGCATAATAACGTTGTTAAAATAGCAAGGAAAAGGAGGAGGTGGGCGTCTGCGTGGACTTGACCAGCGCCCGAGGCCCAGACCTGCTGGGCGGCCCAAACCACGCTCACGCCGAGTCCACAGCGCGTCGGAGGCCTGGGCGCCACGAACAGTCCGGAGCAGCGCCCCCTGCAGGCGAGGCCAGGCGAGGCCAGCTGCTCCCGCGGGCCGGCAGGGAGGCTCCTCCAGAGCCGCGGGCCTGCGGTCTCCGGCCTTCTCTGCACGCCCTGCGGCGGCTGCCCCTCGCCCCCGTGGTTCTAGGAGGCTCTGGACGCGTCTTTGGCGATTTGGACCCAAACAGGCTCGGTGCTTTGGCTGGGGTCCGGCTTCCTTGGAGACGCTTCCTTCAGAAGGAGAGGAGGCGGTAAAGCACAGCAGGTGGGTCCAGGACGCTCTCCCAGCACCGTCCTCGAGCTGAGGCTGGAGCCCGGAGCACGCGGGTCACCTCCGGCAGCCAGGTTCCTGCGGAAAAACCGTGGCGCCTGAGGACCTGCTGCACCACTTGTCTCTCCACTCGTCCAGCCCGGAGGGGCTTCCACGCGGCCACGCCGGCGTCTCACCCCTGACGGCGGGCAGTGGGCAGGCATGTGTCCCCAACCCCGCAGCGGCCCCCTCAGCCCCCGCAGCCTGCCGTCTCATGCTGGTCCAGCCTGGAGCCTCGCAGGGCCCGGAAGGCCGGGGTCTGCACCGAGGGTGGGTGTGGCCTGGCTGCTCCGTCAGGGCCTCCGGGGCCTTTCTCACGGGTTGCGCTCGGGGCGGTGCTGCAGGGCGGGCGAGAGCGCCAGGGCCCGTCCTCCTGCCCCTCAGCCACCTCCAGCCAGTGTGGGTCGGGGGCCGTGCCCTGGACGTGGCTCTCAGCACTGGCTCAGCAACGCGTCCAGACTGGGGGGTTCCACTCAGCACACACCTCTGCTGAGAAACCGGGGCCCCCGAACCTCAGGGCCGCAGCAGGTGGTAGACCAGGACGGGTGGTGGCGGGAAGGGTGGGCCCCGGGGGTGCAGCGGGAGGAGCAGAGCTGTGCTCAGAGCCACACATGTGCCCGCCCCCAAGAGAGCGTGCAGGGCTGCCTGCCAAGCAGGTGTGGACGGTGTGGGGGGTGGGGACGGAGCAGGTGTGGACAGTGTGGGCGGTGGGGACGGAGCAGGTGTGGACGGTGTGGGGGGTGGGG
>RJWH01011524.1:0-11856 GCA_004363575.1 Solenodon paradoxus | reverse complement strand
GGAGGAGGAGCCGCCGTCGGGGAGGAGGAGCTGCCGTCGGGGAGGAGGAGCCGCGGGGAGGAGGAGCCGCCGTCGGGGAGGAGGAGCCGCCGTCGGGGAGGAGGGAGCAGGCTGGGTCCGGGGGCCGCTCTGGGAAGTGGGCGCCAGGCCGCCATGGGTCAGCTGGTCCTCTCAAAGCAGCCGCACCTCCCGTGACAGCCCAGCTGTGGGGACGGGGTGAGGAGGGAGGCCCCAGCCCCGCTGGGGTGTGTGGGCGGGGGTGGCACTCAGGCGCAGGTGGGAAACCCAGCCCCGGGAGGAGACCCGGGTTGGCTCGGAGCTCGGCTCCGTGATGTCCCCTGGTGCCGGCAGGAGACCGGGACCTCAGCAAGGCCAGCGGGGTCTGAGCTCCGCTCTGCTGTGGACAGTGTCTGTGTCCCCGGAGTCACATGCTGGGCCCCAGCCCCGGTGGGAGGGCACCTGGAAGCGAGGCCCTTGGGGCTGATGCGTCATGAGGGTGAGTGAGCCCCATCAATGCCCTGAGCGCTCCCCAACTTCCACGCAAGGCCGAATGTAGCTGCTGGGTCTGCATCAAACTTGCGGGGATTCTGCTTTGTGTGGTGCCATCGCCGTCGTGTGGCCAGCCGTCTGGGCTGACTTTATTCTTGTCCTGTGTGCTCAGGACCCTGGGACGTGTGACCCCACCTCCCCTGGGGTCCGCGCTCCAGGAGGCGTGGGTCGTCCCGGCCACTGGGTGTCAGCACTGCTTCGTCCAGTTCCGAGAAACTCATCCGTGTGCTGGGGACCTGTGTCTGCAGGCAGCTGGGCTCTGAAGGGAACATGTCACAGTTCACACGGCGACGGCCTGAGAAGCTGTCTTCTCCATCTTCACTGTCCCCACGCCCCAGCCCCGCTGGCCCTCAGCAGGGCCCTGCCACAGTCCCCTTCCCGCCTGTGTCCCTCATCAGGACGCCAGGGCTCGGCTGAGGAATGGAGGCCCTGGGGGTTTGCAGACAGAAGCTGCCCTGCAGCCGTCAGAGCTCGTGGAGAAGAAGAACGTGTAGAGATGTGTGCGAGCATCCCCATCACGCGTCACACCCGCACGTGTGTGCGCCACCAACGCCGCAGCCAGCGCCAGAGCAAGTGCCAGGCTGTGTGGCGCGGCACTCGGCTGTCCCCGCCCGGCTGCCCGCCCCGTCTCCTTCCTGCCTTGGACATGGGCTTCGCGGAAGGAACATTCCCAGGAGACTGCACACCCTGTCCTCCTGCCCCTTCTTCCTCGGGAATCTGTGCTTCCCCCCAAGCCCCCGGCGCTAGCCCAGGTCTCGGTCCGCCCCCTTCCGCCAGCACCCTCCTGGGTCGCTGTGCCCGCGCCCACCGGACCAGAGCCCCGCCGCCGACAAGGGACTGATTCTTCCAGTCTCTCTCTTGGCTCCTGCCTCGAGTCAGGCGGCCGGTGACACTCACGTAGGCTCCCCAGGCAGATGCCTGGCACCACGCGGCTGTTAGACTTGCAGTGCTGAGGGGGCGACACCAGCCCTGTGCCCGCCCACGGCCGCAGCCCCCGTCTGCAGCTCCCAGACACATCGACTCTGCAGTCCGCTGACTTTCTAGCCCTCAATGGCAGCAGCGAGCGAACCCTTCTCAGCGCGGATGCCGGAATGCACGCTGGGCACAGGGCAGGAGCAATGCGCTCGGAGCTACGCCTGCTCCCTAAGGGCAGGGGACACCGTCAGAGGCTCGATTCCCACCTGCGGCTGGGACTGTCTCCTTAAGGCAACCGGAGGCATCAGAAGGGAGCCAAAGCGCTCGCTCCGTAAATCAGTATAACTGGTCAAAGGGAGCCTGATGCCCCCGCGCCCGTCCTACGCTCTGAGAGCAGGCCCCGTCCACCTCAGACCCGGCCCCGCTCTTGCCCTCTACATGTTTCAGATGCAAGCCCGTGGCCTGCAAAGCGAGCCTGGGCCAGCGCCTGGACTAAGGGCAAACTTGCCTCCGGGTCCAAGGCTCCCGCAGCGCCCCTCCCCGGCACCTTGGCGGAGCAGAGGAACCCGCTGTGTGGGGTGCGGGGTGCCGGCCCTTCCGCCTGTCACGTGGGCGATGGGGCTTCATGACACGCCTGCTTGGCGCCTGCAAACTGCTGCAGGGCCTCACGGCCCCGTCACCCTCGCAGCGCTCACGTGGTCCTCACCCCATCCCCGCCCACACCACCGGCCTCAGCAGCCTCGGCGGGCGCCCCATTCGTGACCCCAGCAGCAGGTCGAGGCAGCCCCAGGCAGACGCACGTCACATTTACGGAGGGGAGCACCGAGGACAAGCAGAAGAGGGACGGGTCACACTGTGAGAAGGCACCATGGCACGGTCAGCATGTCAGGTGACTGCCCAATCCGCCGCTGCCCAAATCCGGCAGCTCCTAAATGACCCCGGGGCCTTTTCGACAGGCCCTCCCCGCACCCTGCTCCCCTGGGGGTTTCTGACGCCCAAAGCTGCGGACGCCGGTGGCTGGTGAGCCTGGCGGCTGAAGGACAAAAGGTTGTCATGCAAATGCGATGAGCTGGAACGGCAGCCTTTTCCTCGGGAGCAGTAACTAGGTAGCGTGACCTCCGAGAGGGGCCGGGATCCTAACAGCCACATTAGAACGGAAGGGTTTCTGGAGATGTCTGTGCTAACCAGCCATGTTTTACTGGAACCGTGCCGCTCAGCACGATGGCCATCTGCCGCCTCGGCCAGCCCACGCTTGCTGGGTGACCCACAGACGAGGATGACTGGCGTGCCGGGGGTGGTCAGGGCGCCGGGCCCCAGGCAGGTCCCCTTCGGGATTCCAGCTCTCCCCTGCGTGCTGATGGAACGAACGCGCAGTGTCTGCCACCAGAACTGGAACCGGGGAACCAGACACGTTCTGCTCAGCCTGCTCGCCTCACACCTGCCCTTCCTGTTTTCCCAGAGACCGCGGGTCTCCTGCAGAAGAGGTGCCAGTTTCTCCCTCCCGGACCAACAGAAAGCTGTCAGCTGGGTTCGTGTTGCTTGCGGGTCTAGGGACATGGCAGACACTGAGCTGGTGACACACAACCTCGCAGGGACGAAAACGGGAGCGCAATCACACTTGTCTTTCTCTGTCCGCCTATATGTGCATCTCCAAGCACCCACAGTGTGACACAACACAGAGGTGACTGCAGAGAGGACCGAGTCACCCGTAGGCCCGTAGTGGTTTTGAAGAGATATCTGGTCTTTCCCAGAAGTGCCGAGCTGACCACAGGGACCCCAGAGGAGAAGTCGCTGTCCTCTAAAAACTAGCTGATGGGGGAGTCTCCCAGATGGCCATTCGGGGACTCTGCTCTGGCCACACGGCCTCACGTCACCAGCAGGAACAGCCACGTGGGTCTAGGTGCGCACTGCCCGGCGCTGGGCTCCAGAGCCGTGAGGCGAAGAACAGGCCGTCGGGTCCCGACCGGGACCCGCCCACGAGCTTTGCTTCCCCCGGCCCCGAACCTGTGCCCGGGACTCAGACACACACCCCGTGCCAGCAAAGGCCAAACCACCTCCACGTTCGACATCAGTGTCCAGTCTGCCGCTCTCGAAGCTGTTAGCCACGACCTTATATGTACGGGGGTCCTGCAGCGGCTGCGCTCGGATGAGGCAGAAAATGAGTTCTTTTTGCCGGTAATTAACAGCTTTCACGCCCATCTGACAGTTCTCACGAACAGGGACTAAAGGACGGGCCTGGTTTCACTGTTCTGCTCTGTATCTCCGTGGACATTGTGGTGACGCCGTCTCCCGGGTCAGATGCTCCCCGCCAGTGGCCTCCCTGCTCCCCCAGGATGAAACCTGGGGACAGGGAAGCATGGCGAGCAGGGGAGTCTGCCCTCCGCGGCCTGGCAGAGCTGGAGTGGCCAGGGCCCCTTGACCCGCACAGACGCCGCCCCCTGCGCCTCCCTGCAGCTGCTGGGCCTCTAAGAGGGGCCATAACCCCGTTCTCCACACCTGGCAGGGCAGCGTCATCTCCGCCGCCAGGGCAGCCACACCAACCGCCAACCACCAACCCGCCGCGCCAGGAGCAGGGCCCTCTCAGCCCTCAGGACACGCCTGCGCCACCCGACAGCAGGGCCTCGCGGGTGAGGACGCCCCGACTCCCGCGCGCCCACCCGACCTCCCTAACGAGCCTCCTGGTCCTGCGGCAAAGCGAGCTGGGGGAAGCAGGCTGCGTGCTGCTGCGCCCGGCCCTCCTCCGTCTCTGCCTCCCTTGGAGGCGGCCGGCGTGGGTGGGCACGGCCTTCCCACCGAGACCCTCGGGTCAGCCTGCCCCTGCTGTGCCGCTGCCCCTCTGCTCCTTAGGTCTGCGCCCACCTCAGTGCTCCTGGTCTGCCCTTCCTTTCCCTAAGCGAGACTCCAGCCTCTTCCCCCTCCGGGTGTCTGTCCAGAGGACGGAGGACATGAACTCAAAAAGACCTCTGCACCCTGTCCACTGCAGCAGCATCCACAGGACAACTGGACCCATGTCCACCGTGGCGCTCACGGGACGTCTGACCCTGCGTCCACCACGGTGCCCATGGGACGCCCGCACTCGTCCACAGCAACAGACAGCCCGAGTGTCCCTCCGAAAGAATGAGGAAGATGAGCGCAACGACGCCGTGGAATATCATCCAGCCATAAAGAAGGAAATCGTGGCCTTTTCCACGACCTGGGTAAATCTCAAGGTGCCTGCTGAGCTGGATCTCTGGACACCAGACCTTATATGTGGAAATAAAACACAATATTCAACGGAGCCCCAGATGCAGGAAGAGGCCGGTGGCCCCGAGCGGAGGAGCCCGGCCCAGGCGTCCCGCCCTGGCGGTGGTCCCGGCGGCTGGTCCACAGCAGGCCTCAGCCCTGGGTCGTCCCGGCCATCGGGTGTGCCTGTTGCTGAGGGAGCGGATCTCCCCATCCCCAAAAAGCCTGCAGCCGCGATGGGGATGGAGATGAGCAAGGCGTTCCGGCCGTCAGGCCACAGCTGCAGCCACGCCACATGGGCGGTGCTATGTGCGGTCAGAAACAGACGGCAGCTCACGAGGGCAAAGTCGGGGTCACCGGGAAAACAGGCAAAGACATGAGCTCCTTGTAAAGCGATTGCCCCACGTGGGCGGGTCCAGCACTTCGACCTTCCAAGCGGGTCCCTGGGGAAGGAGCGCACAGGGGAGCCTCTGCCCGCGTCTCGGGACACGGCAGCACACGCTGTCACAGGGCGAAGGACAGTCCTCCGCTGGTCTGAGAGCCGTCGCTCCCTCGGAGGCAGAGTGCTGTCTCCCTCTGGCCACCCGCTCTGCTCAGGCCTCAGCCTCACCTTCCCCGTAAGGAGTCCCCTTGGGCCGAGTCGTGTACATGGCAGACCTGCCTGTCCCAAGAGGCCCAGGTCTGAGCCGCCTCCACCTTCGGTGCCCAGCGGCGGGGCCTCTGCAGGGAGCACCCTGCACCCACATCCCGAGGCCTGGGCAGCCCCCCGGGAGCGCCCGCCCGGCACCTCTGTGCCAACGTGACCACAGGCGCCAGGGAGCTGCAAGGTGCGTTCCCAGCGCGCGAGACGTCGCCCCACGTCTCCACACATGCCTGTGCCCCAGTGAGGGGAAGACTGTTTTTTCACATTTGATTTTGAATAACACGTGTGATGACCCACAGCTCAAAGGCTCCGGGTTCAGCTTCTCGGGTCAGTGGTTCCACGAGCGTCTGAGAATGACTTTATCACAAAGTCACCACCACCTTCAGCAGCGCATCTGACAAAAAACAACCGTCCCCGTCACCGCCCCGCATTTCTGAACAACACGGAGGACGGGCCAGGTCCTCGCCCCCAGCACGCGGCACCCGCCCTGGGTAGGTCGAGGACGGCGACTCTTGGGGCCTGGACACCAGGTGCATGTGGGGCCCTCGGTGCCCGTGACAACAGGCCTATGAGCCGGCTACATGGGACCACTGCGTGCGGGAGGGACAGCAGCTGTGGAGCTGGGGACGGGGTCAGGTCTGGGCCCAAGTCCCCAGCAGGAACCGGACGCCCCGTCTCCTGGGGTCCTGCATGGCCAGCAGGGTGAGCCCAGCACGGGCTCTGCACCCCAGGGAGCCTCTCATTCTCTAGGTCTCCGAGTCCTGCCTGAAGATGAAGATGACACCAACACTTTCCTCCCCGCTTGAGGAAAGTGAACTGGACATTCTCTGCAGAAACCTGACCAGTTCCGAGGACACAGCCAGAACTCAGCCCCTCCCTGGGGGCCAGCTGCCAGGGGCGCCAGGGAAGGCTGCCCTTCCCAGCTGGCCCTGCACTTGGACCAACTTTCCCGGACCGGAGCTGTCTCTTCCTTCCAAGTTCTGATCCTCACAGCTCTCTCCGGTCTCACTCAGGAAGAAGGGGGTGCTCTCGACAGCGCCCCAAATCCTGGCCAGCCCTAGCTGCTGCAGACTGTCCAGCAGAGCGCGGCGGTCTCCGGCATCCCTGACCCGCCCCGGCTCCCCGACAGACGATGCCCAGCCTCCAGCGTGCGGACACGGGAGCCCAGACAGCGCCCTGGCACCTTCTCCTTGTCACCTTGGACGCCACAACCTGGTCAGAGCGGCAGGGGCCTCGGGGGGGCAGTCACTCTATTCTGGCTCCCGCACCCCGGCGCCTGGTGGCTGAGCACAGAAATGAGATGAGACAGCGCCGGGGGCAAGGGCTCCCGCACCTATTTCTGGCTGTCCCCTGATGCCATGGCACTGGAGGAGCAGTGGCGTCACCGCCTCTCTGCTCACAGGCCTGGTGCTGTGTGACTCAGAAGGCGCGTGGCTGCCAGCCTGCTGCTCACAGGCAGCTCCAGGTCACGCGGTGCCGGGCGGGCCTGGAGCCAGTCCCGGGGCATCAGGACCTGCAGGGGCACGCCGGTCCTCTGGTGAGCGCGTGTCGAGGCCGAGCGCCGTCCACCCCGCGGGCGGACCCCGGGTTCTGATGCACATTTGCCAGGACACTGCAAGTGTCATCCTCACAGCTGCCACCACTGGACGTCAGTCACAGGCACAGCCTATTTCAGTGACATGAACCTTGACGACATCGTCACATGAGGGTCGGCAGGGAGGTGGCACTGGGTTGCGTGGGGATCCACAGACCGAAGGCCGACACTCTCCACCTGAGGGGAGCAGGGAGGCTCCTCGGGGCTGGAAGACCGTGCTCCTTCTGACAAAAGCCAGGAGCCTGCGCCCTGGTCCCTGCCAGTCGAGCGGAAACCCTCCAGGCCTGGAAGGCTTCCTCCCCGCACAGGCTGGCCCTAAGCCCTTGGAACCACGCTGGCCCTGGAACAAAGGTGGGCAGCACTTGGGGTGGCATCAGCGGCAGCGGCAGCGTCCCCCTTGTAGGATGACGTCTAAGCTCTTTCTGGCCAGGCTGGACACTGCACCTCACATCTGCCAGCCCCGCCGCTGGCTGTCCCCGCACCTGATGTCTCATCCGGGACAGACACGACATGCGTCCACGTGGTCACTGAAAGCACATGGAGTCTAATCCGGAAACGCCTCCAGTGGCCTGAGCTCTTCCCTGGGAGCAGCCGGGTGCAGAGCTCTGCTGGCCGGCTGGGTGGCCTCGGAAGGGACTGGACGTCTGGGCCGGCTCCTCTTCCAGGGGCCTGGAGCAGGTGGCTGATAGACATGGTCTGGCGCTCAAGAACCCTGCTAGGCATCCCTGTGACAGGCGGCTGGAGTGCTGGTCGCTTTTGCATTTGGTGATCAATGTACCTGCATCCTTGTCCAGCAGCAAAAGCAGGACTGAGATTTCAGTGTCTCAGTTTCACCCCAAAGCCCACGCACGTCTCGGGGTGGGACGTTAAACAACATGACTTCACTGCACGGGACCGGCAGCCCCTCATCTAACCCACGTCACCCCTGGAGGCACTGCAGGCCCTGAGTCCCACATTCACCCGCCGGGTGGCTGCCCAGCCCCCAGCAACTCTGAGCCGTGGGCCATGCGCACGCCAGGTGGGGACCCAGACCCCAGGGGTGACCCGGTGCCCCAGCACCGAGGCTGTGACCACACTTGGTGAGCTGAAATGAGGCGTAGGGGTCCCTAGCCCCATGTGACCCCATCATGTCAGGAAATGGACGGGATGTGCACAGGGGAAGGACTGGGACAGGTGAGGAGGCGGAGCTATGAGCCCAGGACAGTAGCCTCAGGGCTGTCCCCTCTGTGGACCCCCAGGCTGGACCTGACCCCAGAACTTTCCAGGTGCCTCCCTCTGTGCACACCCGTCTGCCAGCCCATCCCACGTGCCTGGCCCTCCTGTCCCGTCCGTGTCTGCTGCCACGGCTGCCCTCTGCCCTCCATCCTGCCCGACCTGCAGTTCCTGCTGGGTGGTGACCAGAGCATCCGAAAGCACAGGCGGGCAGGGGACCATGTCACAGGCACCAATGCCATCACTGTCCGAGTGCTGCCTGTCATTCAGTGTCCTTGCAGACCCCACATCAGGGAGAGAGAGGGGCCTGCAGTGGGGACCCCAGAGAGTCCCCAGGTCCAGCCCAGAGGGGGTGGGGGGAAAGGTGCACCTGTCTGACAGCTGCCACCCTGACCAGAAGCAGATTGGGGTCAGAAACAGGGCCGACATGTCAGACTGACGTTCACCGCTCCGCGTCTCGGTGCGCGTGCAGGGATGGGAGGGCTGCTGTGTCCAGGGGTGGACAGGCCCTCGGTGGCATGGAGATGGTCCCCGGGAGTTCTCCTCTAGGCCCTGCTCCTCCAGGAAGCCCGCCTGGATATCGATACCGCAGGGAGCCCTGGGAGGGGCCTGGGCAGGGGCATTGTGTCCCCAGGACACACGGGGCTGAGGCGGGCTCGGGGGTCTCCATGGAAAGGGCTGGACGACAGGAGCCACCACGCAGCACCAGCTCAACGGGCCCAGGGAGCAAGGCCCCCCTGCCCTCCTGGTGGGGTGGGCGCCAGAGAGGGCAGGGATGGGGGACGAGGCTGGCAGGGCCGGGGAGGGGTCTGCAGATGCGCAGGAAAAGCCCTTGGGGAGGACCAGCTGCGCGGGACCCCCAGTCCTGAACTCGCCAGCGATTCTAATCCGCCGAGTGCACGTCCCTCTACAAGCAAGGGGCCCGTTAGCCTTCACAGCGAGTGCGAACCACACCTGAGCCACCGCTGAATGCCCAGTTTGCTCCAGATCTCACGCGTGGAGGGCGGCTCGCTCCGGGGCCTGCGGAGGCCTGGAACCGACCGCCCTCCGCTTCTTGATCGTCTCTAACTGAAGGCTCCTCCACGTGCCAGCGGGCACTACCCTCTGCACACCAGGCACCGTGCTGTCCAGCAGCCAGGACCGGACAGCAGACTGGACAAGCACCGCTGCCCCGCGGAGCCCCAGCTACCCTCCAGAGGGACGGCGTGTGCGAGGAGAGCCCCGGTCCTTTCCTAAGTGAGGAGGCGGCGGCAGGCTGCTGCGGACGTGACTGGTGGGTGCGCACGTGGGCCGCCGCGCCTCCCTGCCCCCCGTAAAAGGGGCGCTGCTGCCAGGACGCCTGCCCCCGCACCTGTGCAGACACAGGTAACACGTATGCAAGCACAGTGCACCTAGGGCCGAGGACCCCGGCACGGGAAGACAGAGCAGCCCCCCGGCAGCCTCCCCGGGGCCGGTCAGCACATCACTGCAGCCCTGCCAGGACCGTCTCCAGGTCGGCAGCTTGCAGACTCCGCTCCCCGGCACAGGCATACGTCCCCGGCATGCGGCGGGAGTGACAGAATGGGGTTAGGACGTGGGGGACAGGCACTGCAGAGGGGAGGTGGCCCGGAGCCAGAGCCGGCAGCTCCCGAGACAGGCTGGCCGGCGGAGCTGGGTCACCGGGTGGGGTGTGGCGGGGAGAGGGCCCCGGGGGGCAGGCTGCAGACACAGGCCTGCAGAGAGCTCCCTGCGTCCGCGTGCAGCCCGGCTCTCTGGGCAGACATGTCCTGCGTAAGGAGCCCCCTCCTCTGTCCCGATGGCATTAACATGAGAGAAGTATGTACAGGACTAGAGAGAGGGGTGACCGCACACAGCCATTCCTGCTTCTCCCGAGCAAGGACAGCGCTACAATTTCGGCTAAAGTCAAGACAGGCCTGGAAAGAGTGGCAAGTCGTCCAGTCCGGAGGTTCCGCCAAAAAATTAAAAACATTGACCTTAAAAATCTCGATCTGGGGCTTGTCCAAACAAACAGAGACAATGTTTCTCAGGACTGCGGTGTAACCTGCCTGGACAGAGCACGCCAGACGTGACCACAATTACAGACACCCCTTGAAATGTCACTGGCGTCATTCTGCTTGCAGCCAGGGAAGGGGCTATGCTTCACCGGGCGTGAGGCGCGCAGACGGAGACGTGCAGAGACGGTCGGCATCTCAAACCCACACGCAAATGTGTGTCCCGCCGTGCAGCTCAGATGCTCCGAGGTCCTCTCTGTGACTCTTGTCACGAGACACCTCAGGGAGCCCATCCTTCAAGGGGCCCGACGACGAGGTGTGTCAGCAGCGATCATCTGAGTGACAGGCCATTTCAACACGCCAGACACTGCTGCAGAGTCACCAGATGCAGTCAGTTCCGATCATGCGCGTCTCCCTTCTAGCAGACACGGAGCCTGCGCTACGGGCGCGAAGGGCTGATGGATTTCCACCAGGCTTCTGAGACAGGAGAAAGAGACAATCTCCATTTTCTTGCTTCCAACCACAACCCCTCAGAAGGCACCCCGGCATATGGAGAAAGGGTTTCCCAGTCTTATCACAAGAAGGTAAGGAACTCATACAAGTCAAGAGTGAAAAAACTTGAGGCGTTTTCAATGGGCCATGGAGATGGATAAGATTTCTCCAAAGGAAACAGACGACGAGCAGATGGGAAAGTGAAGAACTGTGAATCACTCACTGTTTGTGGGGAAAACTCAAGTCAAGTCGCACCAAGGTGTCACCTCCCACCTCGAGGACGGCGCCGCCAGGGCCAGCGAAGGCAGTCGGGCTGGCAAGGCCTTGTGGGCACGGTGGGGGGTACAACGTGGCACGGCCCCGGCAACTGTGCGGAACGTCCCCCGGGATGCAAACAGAATCACCAGATGACGCAGCAAGTCCACTTCGAGGCCTGTAAGTGATAAGCCAGCAGGGCCTCCCAGAAACAGCCGCCTGCACCGATCACAGCAGCCCAGCAGGGAAGGCCGGGCGCCCGGCCCCACGGACGGGCACAGGAGACACAGTGCACACCCAGAAGACCGCTCGGCGGCAGAAGGCGGGGACCCGTGTCAGGGTGACACGGCGAGGCAGGAGGCTCAGAGGATCGGCCGTTCCAGGAGGAGGCAGAGAGCAGGGCTCCACTCGGGGAGGGCAGCCGACAAAGGCCACTCAGGGCCAGGATTTGGGTGAGACCCAGTTACACGTCACAGCCACCTGGGGACGTGATCCCAAAGGCCTGCCCCTAACAGCAGCTGGGCCCCAACCGCTGGGCAGAGCAAACCCTGCGCTCTAACCCTCCCCGGAGAGCCCCGGGTGGGCAGTCGTCCCCGGGCTGCGTGCGGTCAGCGCGGTGCTCGGCGCCCCTGGTGTGTTCTCTGAGGGACCACTGGCTGCCGCCCGCGGACCTTTGTCATCTGCATGGCCGACCCTGAGGAGGGGAGGGTGACCTGCCAGGAGCAAACTCCGCTTCAATAAATCACTGGACAGAGTTCACAGGAAAGTGCAGGGAGTCATTCTTGGAGGTGACTGGCTTTTCAGTGAAGGTTCTCTCTACACCCCAAGATGCCTGTGTCTCAAACGGGCTCCAGTCCCAGCCGCGTGAGTGGAAGGTCAGTCGCTCCCCCACCTGACCTGGTCACGATGGGAGGAGGGGCCCCTGCGCTGAAGGGGGAGCCGGGGTGGAAGCAGGTCCTGCAGAGTCTGGGGCAGGAGGGTGC
>RJWH01011523.1:0-11872 GCA_004363575.1 Solenodon paradoxus | reverse complement strand
TGTAAGGCTGGTTTCATGCTGATGAATTCGTTTAACTTTTATTTGTCTGTAAAGCTCTTCATCATTCCTTCAACTCTGAGTGATAATCTAGCAGGGTCGAGTATCCTTGGTTGGAAGTCCATTTCTTTCAGTATTTTGAATATATCATGCCATTCCCTCTGGGTTGTAAAGTTTCTGCTGAGACATCCACCAGAATCTTACGGGGACTATTTTGTAGCTTCTCAGCTGCTTTTAAGATTTTCTTTTTACTTGCATTTTTATCATTTTAATGGGCACAACTTTTGTTCTTTTGTTTGGAACTCTTTGAGATTCCTGGATCTCAAGGTCTGTTTCCTTCTTCAAGTTAGGGTAATTCTCAACTATTATTTTTCCAAATTTGGTTTCTGCTCTCTTTTCTCACTCTTTCCCTTCTGGGACCCCTATAATTTGAAAATTGTTTCTCTTAGCATTATCCCATAAGTCTTGTATACTGTTTTTGTTTCTTTTCATTCTTTTCTCTCTTTGCTAGTCTTCTTGGGTACATTCTACCACCCAGTCTTCTAGCTCACTGATTCCATTGGAGGCTTCTTCCAGCCTACTCTTGAGCCCTTCTGTTGTGTTTGTTAGCTTAGCTACTGTATTCCTTAAATCCATGGATTCTGTTTGGAACTGTTCAATGTTTTCTCTGTCTTTGTTGTAGTTCTCTTTTTTGCTTTCCTGATTTCAGTGTGTTTCATTAAAGCACTTGTTTTTACATCTTGATCAAGTACTCTACTTATTTCTGTTGCATTCAGATTTTCCCCTGGGGTTTTATTTTGGTTCATCATTTCACATATATTTCTCTGTCTCTTCATTCATTTTGATATTCTGTGTCTATTTCTAAGGATGAGGCTTCCCGATAAAGGCCTTGTGTTAGGATATGCAGTTGCACAGTAAAGGCCTGGAGTGTCAGGCCAGAATGCTGGGCTTGTTTATTTGTGTCATCTCAGCACTTGAAAGAATTGATAAAGCTCTAGAATCGGCTCTGTGTTGAGGCCTGAGAGTCTAGCGGGCAGAGTTGTAGTTTGGGTAGAGAATGCAGAGGTTTCCCTCAAAGTCGCAGGCATTAACATGAAGGAATGAGGAAAGAGATCCAAACGTTGTCAGCCCATCCCACAGCAGGCCACTCTCCCAATACAGGCCACAATAGAGAGGTATCCAGGAACTGCCCTTAGCAAAGCACAGTCCCCTGTAAAAATTCCTCAATACTTCAAAGCAAAGGCAGACACATGGCAGGGGATGGGGCTGGAGAGAGGAGCTACAGCCAGCCCTGGGGCCTGGCCGTGGAAACTGCAGCATGTTCCAAGCACACAACAAAGCTGTTTAGAAATTGCCACAGGCTGGCAGAAACTGCTGTTTCTGAGGTGCACCTTTCAATTAGCACCCCCGAGATGGTGGGAGAATATAATTCTCTTTGATCGGAAACATTCAACTACTCTATAAGCACTGTCAACTGGCTGTCTTTGTCTGGTAGTCTGTGGAAACGGAGATGTGAGCACCAACATAAGTATGCAATGGCAGCAGGGGTGTTATTTCCCTCTGTGGCATTCCTGCAATGTCAGCCTCCGGTGCCCACATCACACAGCACAGCATCTCAGTTCACAAGGAGGGTATCCCTCTTTCCACCCCAGCCAAGGTTTTTGGTTCAATGATCACTGGAAAGTCAGTTCCTCGGTATGGGAGCTCTTCCTAAGAGGGCAGGCCCTTCAGCTCTGGGGATAATGTCTCTATCAATGGTCTCTCCCTGTGTGTGGTCTTGGGGTCTCCACACAGGGCCACATGACACCAAGACAGACTGACTTCTCCTTCCATTTATTAAGATACTTAACCTTTTTCTTTGTGGAGCTGCTAGTATCTGCTCCTTTTCAAAGGACAAATTTGCTAAATGAGTTTATTTTTCGTGTGCCTGTGGAAGGAGGTGAGCTTGTGATCTTAACACTCTGCCACCTTGGAATTGGAATTAGTAGCAATGATTTGTACCATCACATTTGAATGTGATATTGTTTTTCACTACTCTTTTGACTGAAATGAGAAGTTTTTGAGGCTTCCAACTGGCTTTTCCCTCTTCAATAGCTCTTATCATACAGGTCGAGAACCCAACATAAGGAATTCTGCTAATCATCAAGTATATTTATCCAATTATAGCATTGGGTGAGTTTGTGGATTTTCTATGAGCATGATTCAGGCCAAGAATCTATTCATTATCTTAACTACTTATGCCTCCAACTCTAACAAGAAACACTTGGCATTTCTTTGGGTCTCCAGATAAGCAATTTCAATTTAAATACTGTGCTCAATAGTTCTTGAAACATTTAGGTATTCTTATTTTCCCTGTATCTATAGTTACTCAAATAAAAGATCACTGATTCCCAATAGGAAGGTTGGAGAAATCATTATCATACAAACTTGTTGTGGGGTTCTGTTCTATGACATCTGCAGCAGGGCTTTCAAACTTAAACCTAGTTGCCAAAGTGTTTATCTTTTTTTTTTTTTTTGAGAATCAATTATAGCAATAGCTGATTAATTCCCCCATATTTCTCAAATACCTAATAAATTGTACCAGCTAATGCATTCTTTTATAAGAGTAGTGAAAGTTATAACAATTGCACTATTACTTTTTGCCAGAGCTGTACCTAACTTTCCACTTATTATGAGATGGGTCCTCACTTGTAGGACTGACAACTGTGGGAAGGGGAGGCAGGAAGAAAATTAGGCAGAAGGTTGAGCTACCATGCACTTCCAAGAAATGATCCAGCTAAGTTCAGGAGCTCCTCTTGGATAGTCCTTCAGAGTTTTCTGAACATGGGGAAGGAAGCCACACCTTTACACCCTCACAGTTATAAGCCATAAGATGCGAACTTCCCTTAAAAGTAGCTGTGATTGGGTGCGCCTGGTGGTCTAGCAGTCTAGTACACCTTGGAGCAGTCCCACACACATTCCAAGGTCCAGGGTTCAAGACCCGCTCCAGATGAACAGGATAAACAACAAATGTGAACAACTAAATGAAAAAAAATTAAAATAAAACTTTTCCTCCTCTTCTCTCTTCCTTTCTTCCTGTTTGCCTACTCAGCTTCATTCCTGTCTGTACCTTTCCTTTAAAAAAAATTGCTGTGATCTTATACAAAGTAATTTCTGTAGCAAAGGCAAGCCCCAGCTAGGACTGACAGGCATCTTATGGAAGCCCTCCCAGCAGCGAGTGAAATAAATCCTTTCATCGTAAAAGCGGGAGGGGCGCCTGGGCTGCATATCACAACATCCACCTTAAAAATGTCATGTACAAAATTAAGTCCCGGGCAAATGGGTCAAACGTCTAATGCTTAGAAATACCCTATTAAGAGTCTACTGTGGGGGTGTGGGGAGTGGGGAGGGACCTTGGGGTTGAAAGAGTAAAAATGAAAGTGGTGACGGGCACTAGGACTCTAGTGGTGGGTGAGGTGTGAAATGTACATTGACTGGGTGTGAATCTGTTATCCTGCAAATCACAGAGTAATGTAAATTAAAGAAATAAAATAAAATATTCTATTTCTTTAGCTAAAATCTCTTCCCTATTGAGCATAAGAGACAGGGAAAACCCTCACTCTGCTGTTCAGGTACCCAAAGGCTCAGGAGAAACAGCTCAGGGATTACTTTTCTCTCTAATATTGAACACTCAACCAACAAGTACCAGGGCCATGCATCAGATGATGAACAGATTCAGCCCCTCAGGGTCAGGGAGTAGAGGTGTCAGTCCCAGGGCAGTCTCTGAGGGGAGAAGGAGTAATTTGCCAGGAGGCAAAGGGGTAAGGAGGAACATGCCTGTGACAGGATGCCTTAGAGAGAGGTCTTCATCTATGGCAGTAGGTCTGGAGACAGGCATGCAAGGGATGAGATGATACTGGGATGGAGGCTAAAGCCAGATGGGAGAATTCTGGGCCCAGTATATCACAGTTAGGATGGTTCTATAATAGTGGAATTTCTCCCCCAGAGGACATGAAGAAGCATGTCTAGGGAATACAATGAATCTGAAGCATTGTTCATGTTAAGAAAAGGCAAGGATCCTGGCTGTAGAATAATATAGTCACTGATTCAACCATTAGACCACAAGTTTGGGGTATGTAGTATAGGAGAAAATGGACAGAACCCAAGGAGCTTGCAAATCTAGAAGTTGGGCAGAGAAGGAAGTAGCTGCAGTAGATGCCAATAATGATCAGCAGTGACATGTCACAGAGGAGAGAGGGAGCCAGGAGTAGGGAAATCATGGAGGCAAGGAAAACTAAGAAGTCAAAAAATATTTCTGATCCTGGAGAGAGCAGGTCAATATGGGGGTGAGGTGACATCTTCTGTCAGGGACCTCGGGGTAAGGAAGGGGCAATAAGGAATAAGAGATGATGTGAGTGGAAGAAGCCTGGACAGTTCAACACATCTGGGGCTGGAAACTTTCTAGAGGTAGGAAGTCGAGTAGGATTCAGAGGAAAATAGCCCTTGGTCTGTGGTTCACTCTAGTCTCACTTCCAAGCTTTTCCCAGAGTCTTGCTAGAGCAGATGGACAGGAACTGTATTCAGGTGCCAACTCATGCCTAGGTTTCCCCAGGGAGCAGGTCTAACTGGTCTACCCATCTATTCTGACAGCTCTGAGCTTTTCTCTACCTCCAACTGTTTTGAGGGTTTTCCAGAAAACTACGTTGCTTGTCCCATGGGATCTACAGGGAAACACCAGCTCTGACCCCCACCCCTTGACTAAGTCCTCCAGAATCTGGGTCAGAGGCCAGGGAGAGGCAAGCGACTGAGTCAGTGCAACGGTTTTCAGGTTTCATTAATTTATGTCTACGGATCACCTACTGTCCCTAACCCCAGAAGATGGTCATAAAAGAAGAGGGGATCTGAAGCCCATCATTAACAGAATGTCATGTCATTTCTTTAATGCTCATCACAACCATGTGAGAGAAAGAGACCATTACCCCCTCTTTCATAGATGGTGTAATTTAAGCTGGGTGGAAAAATAACTTGTCCAGAGTCACACAGCCAGAGTGAGAGAAAAGAAACTTGAACTCTAGTCTCTGAGTTTCCTTGTCAAGTACTCTTTCATCTTCCTTCCTGACACTCATCATGAACCAGTGAAGATAAGATACTGAGAGGGATGTCAGGTCAGAATACCAACTAGCCCTTTGGGCCACTAAGTGTTGGCCCTCAGGACCCTAATAATGAAACAGAATATGGCACTGAGATTCTGCAGTGGTCAATGGGGGTCTTACCTGGCCCATTTGCCACCCTGGAGTATCTCTCATACTTTGTATCTCAACTTTCCAGAGCCTTGTTCTTCCTTAAGCCTCTAGCCCTCTGTTTCCACTGAGACCCTCCCTCCCACTTGTCTCATAGTCTTCTCACAACCAGTGTAGCAGTACTATTTTACCAATGGAGAAACTAAAACACAGTGGATCACTGAGATCTGGGGCAGAGTGCACATGATTTGGACACCTGCCTTAGCACTGGTCCCCAAGTATTCAGAATGGCTGTATGAGGGAAATCAGCCCTGTGTCT
Source organism: Solenodon paradoxus (assembly GCA_004363575.1). Taxonomy (NCBI): domain Eukaryota; kingdom Metazoa; phylum Chordata; class Mammalia; order Eulipotyphla; family Solenodontidae; genus Solenodon; species Solenodon paradoxus. Next base: position 6,337 of record RJWH01011523.1, on the reverse strand, counting down.
CAGTCACTTTAGTGAGGACAAGAGTGAGGCAGCTGGGGCAGCCCCAGTTCCAGGGCCATCAGAGGGGGATCTCCTCTCCTTGCTCCCCACAGGAAGCATGTGGTCCTGGCTGCCCAGCCTCAAGGGTCTGGGCATCCCCAGGGAACAGCACAGGGGTGACTGGCCACCCCCACCTCTCCACCTTCTGGCCCTCATCCTACCTTTATCACACTGGTAATCAATTTTTACCTTCAAGCCTGGCTTCCTGCTACTTTTAAAGAGATCTCTGAACTACTAGCTGGTTGCCACCCTGCCAAGAGTCCCTTGTCCCATCTCTCACACACAAGGCTCCTGTCTTTCTCACCAGTAAAGAGGCTGTCTCCTCTACACTCAGTACCTAGGTAACTCTGATGACTGCCACACAGCCTAGTAGTTGGAATATGAGTTCTTTTGGAGTATTAATTCATTCACAAATAATACTGAGCACCTACTTACTACATACAAGGTATTGTCCTAGGCACTGGGGACAAATGGGAACAAGATGAATTCTCTACTCTCTTAGCACTTACATTTATTTTAGTGAAGAGGAAGTAAAGCAGTAAACAAAATAATTCCCCAGATAATAATGTCAAGAGATAGAAGCAACGGAGAGAATAAAACAGAGGGTAGGGGATCAGTGAGGAGGCTGCTATAATTATCCTGCCAGAGATGGTTACCTAAACTAGACAGTGGGAAAAAGGAAGGGAAAGGTTATCAGGAAAGAGGTTTAAGGGCATAGAGGGCAGAGGATGGGGCACAGGAGTGACAGAGGATGCAGAGCTCAAGGTCCTGGCATATTGAGGCTCCTTGCCTCAATTTTCCCACCCTCTACCGCTTAGCTGGCCTGGGCTCTTGGAGACCTGTCAAATGCTCTTGGACAGAGCCAGAAGAATCCAGAAGGAATCAAGGACAGGTGGTGAGAGAGTCCTGAAATCTAATCTACTCAGTCTCTGTCCTCACTCTCAAGGTTCCCTGATTCTGGTCATATAAGGAATTGGAAATCAGATGCAGCAAGTACCCCTCTGCCTGATGCTTTTGTACCTCAGAATCATCTGTATCTGCTGCATCTTCCATATCTGCCTAATACTAGAACTTTGATAAGTGGTGCCATAGATGATGCCCAGAAAATGCTTGCCACCCAGCACCTTGACCTGACCTTGATCCAGGTTTATGTCCAAAGCCCATTGCCCACTGAAGCTGTAACATGGGGGCCATCAGTCATCTAAGATGGCATCCTCCCCATCTAGGTAGCTTCTGAGTTCCAGGGTCACAGGGGAGCAGAGATGAGTGTTAGAGGTTAGCAATACAGGGCCAGGGAAGGACAACTTTCAGAAAAAGGAGTAGTCAGTGGTCAGCAGAGGCATAAGAGAATTTTCCTTTCCATCCAGCATTCAGATTCCAAGATGCCAAAGGAGCAAGGTTGGGGTGTCAAGATCAATGGGAAAGAACCAAAGTAGACAGTTGTAATATAAATGGCAATATTAGGGATGAGGCAGAGATCCTGTGGAGGTATTCCATGTCAGGGTAAAAGCAGTCCACTGAAATCACTCCCATCAGCACACCTTAGAGGCTTGGGGGCAGGGTAGATATCTATAACCTATCCAGTGATATTCCCCCTGACCTAGTTTGGCACCCTGGAGTATAACCCCAAGAGTCAGAGAGTATGAGAATTATGTCATTTTTCAATAATTTGGCTGCTATGGAGTCTAAGAATAAGCCCAGGGAAACACTGCTGAACCAGGACAACACTTGGGCTTCTAATCTATAGAAACCCAAGGCTCAAAAGCAGGTAGTCAAATGCTACTTCTGCACATTTTGATAGCTTTCTTGAGAAACCATGTGAGAACTTAGCTTGTCTCTTGAACTATCTTTATAGGCCAATAAAGCCTGTGTATATGGGATTCACTTGCTAATGCCCACACTGGCAAGTGTCTATGAACCAAATCTCTAGAACTTAAACAGAATAAGGGTAAGATCTGCAGTTCTTGTATATGAACACAAAGATTTTATTATCCTGAAGTTGTCAAAATGTCTCAGGTTTAATGGATCCCTCACACTATCAACGAGTATATAGATGCATAGCTAAAACCTAGAGTCATTCATCCCTTTCTGCCTGGAGCAAAGGCTCTCTGCTTGAATGAGCAGGTGAGTGAGCATAGTTCTCTGGGTCTGGGCAGTCACCAACCTCAGTAAGAGAGGCAAGTTTGGCACATCTGAAAAAGGTTATCTATTTTCCTAAATTGTAGGAAATTGTAGGACATCTCAAGTGTCCCTGCCTGGACTATTCTGTCACCATTACAGCAGAGACAAACTGTCTGTCCCTCAAATGAAGCAATGTAACCATCAAAAGGGTCTCACGAAAAAGATGATCATACAGCACCATATAAATCTTACTCACTCATTTTAGAGACTTCTTAAAAATTAGTCTATTATCAGAAGTGTTATGTTTATTGTTAAAAACCTAAACAAGTAAAGTAAAAAGCATCCACTTTGGTGCCATCCAGGAACCTACCTTTCTCGATCCCTTGATGAAAATGTTTCTTACTATATATGTTGTAATCTTTTTTGTTTTGTTCATCTACCAACTGCAGTGTGCCACATGCCAGCAATTTTATTCAGAGTCAGATGAGTCAAAGAACTAAGAGAAAGTTTGTGGCCTAAAGTTATGGCAGCTAACTATCTTTGATAATAAAAGGTGCAGCTTCTGAAGAAGCACCTTCCCTTCTGGATCTCTACTCACTGTTATGTGAAGGTGTCACCTCCTGCTCATCTGACACCCACTAAGTGACTAACGTGAAAAGAGTGAGTGCACAGATGAGGGGCTGCCTGGACCCTAAGGTGCCACTGATGCAGAAACTCATCATCACATCATGTGTCACATCACCAGGACACCTTTGACAAACTGAAAGACCCCATTAGCAACAGTGAAAGTTTTATGAAGGGTGAGAAAATCACCTGCAAGGAGCTGTCTTGGCATCTGATTGGCTCATTATTTCTTCAGAAAAACAATTAGTCAAATTGGCTTGGAAGATCCCCAATTGCTCAAGTTTCACATGCCTATTTGGGAGAGTAAAAGGTAAAGGGACATTTCCTGAGAGCTAGCTATATATGCTAGTGCTAAACACTTTCACATCTAATTTATTCCTCACTACAGCACTATGCTGTGGGCACCACTTTATATGTTGGAAAGTGAACTCCTGATCTCTCCTTTCACACCTGCACCATCCATAGCTTTCCTTGTCTCGGATAATGTCCAGTCCTTCCCAGATGCTCAAAGCAGAACCCTTGGAGCCATTTTTGCCTCTGTTCTCTCAAATTTCACCTCTAACTCCACAATAACTCTTGAAGGTTCTCCTTTCAAATTATTACCCAAATCCAACGTTTCTTAACACTGCTACAATACCCCTGCTGGATCAGCCACTAGTACCTTCTGACTAGTGAATGCCTAGCATATTAATATTTCTGCTTCTACCAGTGCCCTGCTCTACAGTCATTCTCAGCTCAGCGGCTAAGGTGATCCTTTTATAATCTAGGTCAGATCATGCTACTCTGTTCAAAACGCTCTTCATTTTACCAGAGCAAAAGCCAAAGTTCCCACAATGACCTATAGGTCTGGCATTATCTGCCCCTTCATCTTTCCATCACCTCTCTGACTTCTTCCCCTTTAGCCCACTCCTTTCACTCACATAGTTCCATCCAGGCTGGCCCCACTTCCTGCTCCTTGAACAAACCAGTCTCAGGATACTTGCACTGGCTCTTCCTTCTGCCTGGAATGGTCTACCTTTTTTGCTCAGATGGTATTTTCTTAAAAAGCTGTGTCCTGCAAACTCTTATGCCACTACCTCCAGCTCTACAAATTTCTTTTATCTTGCTCTATTTCTTTTCTACAGTGCTATCACCTTCTACCATGTTATCAGATTTATTTTGTACCTTTCAAGCTATGCTACATAATTCTTTTTAAAGAAAGATACAGGCAGAAATGAAGGTGAGCAGGGGCATGCATGCAGGAAGAGAAAAGAAAGAAGCATTTTATTTATTTTATTTAGTTGTTCATCTTGATTGTTGCCCCTGGACCCTGGACACGAATCTGGGTCCTTGGGATATACGTAGACACAGGCGGCTGACCAAATCACTACTCCACCAGGGCAGACCTGATAACACATTTCTGGAAGTAGGAATACTTGTTTCCTTAACTGTTGATTCCCAAGTACCTAAATTAGTACTTGGTACATAGAAGATGCTCAGGCAACATATGTTGAACAAAATAATAAAAAGAGGCAAAGTAAAGAGTTAGGAAACTGTTCTAGATCTGGCAATTAGTCAGTTGCAGAGTCAGGAATTAGACAAGTCTCTTGTACTCCAACGATCAGGCTATTTTTACCAAATGACCCTCAGCAGAAAAACAGACAAAGGCTTCAAAATCAAACTGACTTATGGAACTTCTCACAAATGACAGAGTGAAACTTTTTAGGGGTTAGTGCACATTCAGGTCTGGTCCCATCTCCACCTGCACCTACATCCTGGATAGATTCAATACATAATGGACAGGCTGAGTAGTGGTGCTGAGTCACACTGAAAGGCCTTAACTGATTAGCACTATTAATGTGGAGGACAGAGAAACACTGAAAAGAATGTCTGTCAAAGAAGCTATAGTAATGCCTTTGTGAGCTATGTTAATGTCTGTTGCCCTATGGGTGGGCTTCACATCTATGGCAACAACCACTGGAGGCTTCAGAATCAAAGCAGTACCAGAAAACAGGTACTTTTGAACAAACAGACCCCTACTGTCACATTAAGACTGTTTTTGATAGAATTAGTCCATGAAAAGCTGACTTTTTTCTGTCCCATTCCATCCTACCTGCTACAAAGGCAGCAACTCCTGCTTCCTGCATTCTTGTCTACCACACATGCCCTGAGATACCATCACAGGGACCAAACTGGAGGCAGCTTCAGATCTGCTCATTCAGGTCTTTCCCATTTAGGAAAATTCCACCAGTTGGCAACTGAGGCTTTTATCTGTAGCAACAGCTTCAGCGGCAGGGCTAAGAGCCAGCTCTCCTCAACTTGCAGCCTGGCAGTGATCCACCAACTCCAGGAGTAGGAATGCTCCTCAGAAGTTCTTGCTTGTGTCCAGGAGCTGAGATGAGACAACTCGGGAATCCAAACAGGGGGTTAACTAGATGCAAATCCTGCAGATGTGTGGGATGCACCAAATTCTCCTTCTCTGAATGAAAGCCCCACACCCAGAGAATCTTGGTCTTATCCATACAACCCCACCTTATGAAGGGTAAGGAGCTTGACGCCTGAATGGTCTCATGAGAGTGTTTTATGAAATAACTTTATAAAAAAAATGCTCTACATCACTTATCATCGGAGAAATGTAAATAAAAACCACAATAAGATACCACCTCACACCAGTGGGAACGGTCCACATTAAAAAGACTCAAAACAACAAGTGCTGGAGAGGGTATAGAGAAAAAGGAAGCCTCCTACACTGTTGCTGGGAATATAAATTAGTGCAATTTCTTTGGAAAATAATATGGAGATTGCTCAAACAAAGATGAATTTGGATTGACTTCCGGATGTTGACTTGATAGGACACATTTTCCGGTAGCTCCATACCAAAAAAAAAATCACCTATTTTTCCTGAGACAAACACCAAGAAACAACCAGCACTTAAGATGGAGATGGAGCAGCTGAAGACTAAAAGTGGGTGAGGATAGCCAGGGTGGTTCTGAGCTAAGCTGCTGATTTGGATTTGGGAAGGAGCTCGGGAGTCACAAGACATGTGGTGGGGCAGAGCTAGGAATTTTGGAACCAGTTGTTGAGGCAGTGAGTGGTGGGCCCAGTGGGGCTGAGACGCAGAAACATGGAGGGTCGACTTGGGTGGGGGTGAAAGGAGAGCCAGCACACCAGGAGTGAGCCCAAGTGGTGAAATTACACTGGGTGCAGCCATAAGCAGATATCAGCCCAGCCCAAGAGCTCAAATCCCTCCCACAACCATTTTGCACCAGAGCCTGGGATCCACCGAGTGGAAATCCTGCCCACCAGAAATCCCTCCCATCGGATGCCCGACCCTCCTGGATTACAGTGAGAAGGCAATCCCAAGTCTCGATGCTACCCGCGAGCACCACCTTGTGGGTAGAGGCAAAATGGCAGCCTGACTGCCAATCCTGGGCAAGTCAAACCTACACAACACCAGGGAAACCAAATCCTCAGAAATATAAACAGAATGCCAAATAGAGCAAGAGCACAGAGACAGATACATGAAAATATGGATCCAATCAAAAACCCAGGGGAAAATCTGAATACAGGAGAC
>RJWH01011522.1:0-11874 GCA_004363575.1 Solenodon paradoxus | reverse complement strand
CATAGACGCAATGTGATCTTTTTTTAAAGGAAAGATGCAGGCAGGAATGAAGGTGAGTAGGCAGGCAGTCAGAAGGAGAAAGAAGGAAGAAGCATTTTTATTTCATTTAGTTGTTCACACTGGTTATTTCTCTCGGGACCCAGGAGTATATGGCTTGCTCCTTCAGAGGTGACCGACCTAACTGCTGTTCCACCAGGGCATTCCACAATGCGATTTTTATCCCTCCTCCTATTTGGTAACATGGGATGACAAATCAGAGCCATCTTTCCCCTAACTTAATCAGTTGAATCAAGTCCCAGGAAGGACTAGCCCTGACCAAGGCCTTCTCCTTTCACCCCAATTCTCAGAAAAGCAGAATTATGGCTTCACAACAGAGCCACCATTTATAGAGGATGAAATTGAGACTTAGGTCAAATAATCTGCCCAGTGTCTTGGCCCATGATGGAGATCTTCAAATTCATGCAATCCAACTCCAGAGCCCCATCTACTAAGGTAAAACTGCTTCTATAGTTATTTTGACAAAAGCTCTATAAGAAATTCTGACTGGATACGTAATTAAGAACTCTTGATTTAATTTTTGAAATTTTTTAAAAAATATTTTAAGCAAATTTAAAGTATTTTAAAGTTTTAGAAACACTATGAACATATACTTATACACATCTGCACATATACATAAATATCACCATATTTATAACCATCAATTTATATGGAAAAATTGTGGAGCATTCCCACATCCCAAAAAGGACATACAAAATCATACCTAACAGGAACATTCTATTTTTGGATTGTAAGGGAAAGAAAACTGTATCCATATGCATCTTTAAAACATGAATGGAAAGATATTCATCCTTAGAACATAAATGAAAGTATACATACTGATATTTCCAGTCTAACTCAGAAATTCAGCCTCAGCATGTAGTATGATCTCTAAGATCCAGGAAAGCCCACTAGCCAAACACAGGTGAGGACAAAATGAATATGTTTTATATACCCATGAAAAATCTGATGTGGTAAGGAATTTATTCTGTATTGTCAAACAGTTAATCTGGATAAAGTGACTCCAGCTGGAAGTGTCTGTTTGAGGAGTTCATTCTCACTAGAAAACATGCTTCCTGGGTGCTGGGGTCGCCTATATCATATAGAGTGTTGTTTCCCACTCAATGAGCTTAGTTCCTTGTTTGTATACACTGGGAACTCAGTCTATAATGACTGTAAAAGTGCATGTTTGTTTTAAAAAATATTCTTGCAGTGTGTCCTGGTGAAGTAGCGGTTAGGTCAATTGCCTCTGAAGGAGTGCAGGCCACATAGCTGTGGGTTCAAGTTCCAGGACTGGGGTGAAGCAATCAGTGTGAGACACTAAATAAAAATAAAATAAAGATGCTTCTTCCTCCTCTCTCTTCCTGCCTGCCTACTTGTCTTCATTCCTGCTTGCACCTTTCCTTAAAAATATATTAAAAAAATACATATATTCTTGCAATAGAGTGTTGGTTATTCCTACACTATGTCCATGTTACCCCTTTCTTCTCCACTTTTGCGCTTTAGTACCAAGGTGTTCTGAACTTTTAATGTGTATGCATTTTGAATCATGCTGAAAATCTAGCTTCTCGCGCACCGACGAAGATTGCTGATATTTACAAGCATGATACCAAAAAGAAATCCTGACTAATATCTTTATCTTCAGAGAAGTATTGACAAAAATGCTGCCTAGCGTCTGAGGACTGGGGAAATACAAAATATTGCCCATTTATTTTTTCAAAAAGGATGTTTTGCTGTAAATTATACATAATTGGTGTTAAATTTCTGAACAAAAATTGCTGTCCATTCTGGAAGGAATAATGTTTATGACAAAGATTCTGGGAATAGAAGGTAAAGACAGGATATATGTATGTAGAGTCAAAAGTAAGACACTAAACGAAACGAGAAATAAATTAGAACAAATCTCACTAATATGCTAAATGTTGGTGGGCAACAACCTGATGTAGCAGAAACCACATATATTTCAGAATAGAACAGACTGAGATGCCAATCTAACTTAGCTCTTAGGGATTCTGAACAAGTGTTCTCTGAGCCACTGTTTCCTCACCTGTAAAATGGGTGTAGTCATGATCAAATATTTTTTATTGCAAAATGAACTTAAACAAAATGAACATTCATCAAAGGAAACAATCCTTTTATTATCATTGAGGGAAACAAAATCTCCAAGCACATAGGAATATCTTTACTTTTTAACTGTTCCTCTAGGAGCCTATACTTATTTTTAAAATCATTTTGAATTTTAATTTTATACTCCAAAACCCTTGAAAAATTTTCTCTTTGATTCTGAAATTTATTACTTTTCCCTGTGGAAAAGTGTGGAAGGCTGACTTCTAAGATGGTCCTAAGTGATCCACACCTCCTGGTAGTCATGTTCTGGTCATGACTTTATATGAACTTCTTTGAATATAAATTGGATCTGATAATACTATGTTTCTAAGGAATCAAATACAGCAGAAATGATGGAATATCACTTTTGTGATTAGGTAATAAGATGGCGACTTCCATCTTGCTAGCAGATTCTCTTTCTGGCTTTGATGAAGCAAGATGCCATGTTGGACAGGTCCATTTTGTAAGGACCCAAGAGTGGCTTCCAGCCACTAGCCAGTGAAAAAGCTGAGTGTGACAGCTTGTGAAGACCTTAATCCTGCCAACAAATCACACAAAGGAGCTTAGAAGTGGATCCTCCCTCATTTGGACCATGAACCCTGAGCCCTGGCCAACACCTAAATTATAGTGTATGAGAAATCCTAGAGCAGAGGAACCAGGCTAACCATGCCCAGATTCTTGGCCGATAAAATCTGTGATAATAAATGTCTATTGTAAACTGCTAAATTTTGGGGTAATTTATTATGCAATAGGTAGCTAATATAGCTAGCAGGATTTTCTAGCAATTTTTTTAGAAATCAAAAGAATGATCTATGTTGGATTTTCAGTGAAATATAATAGTGATAACATTATTTATTGAGCATTTTATATGCTAGGTATAGTAATAAGTACCTTATTACTTTCAACTCATTCATCTTCATGACAACCATGAGGTAGGCATTCTGATCTCTGTTTTACAGATTGGGAAACTGAGTCTCAGAGAATTTACTTAATTTGTCCAAGGTAAAACAAACAGTGCTATATTACTTCTAAACTCTTGCTCTCAATCAAATAAGTACAATGAGTTTCATCACAATATGATGAAATAGGATGTACTCTAACTGCTTAGTTCACTGATTGGCATACAGTAGGTGCTCAATATATGCAATAATAAGATATGATTATTAGACCTTGAACGCACAACCAAGAGCCTGTGTGTTGGTTTGCATTCAAAAGTTAGCTCCTCACATCCTGCTGGGGTAAGAGGTCTTGCTCACAGTGGTCACAGCAGTACATATATTCTGTACAAGGTCCCCCTTCACCAAGTGATCTTAATGCCCCATCCAAATATAGGAGGCTTTTCCAGCATATTGCAATGTACAGAACTCATTTTTATTCTGCTCAGGTGGTACTACTGAGCTCTGGGGGCTCTCAATTTGTTCACATAGGTTACCCATGCCCATATATAGCTGCTGGGCTATTTAGAATAGTGATTGAATTTGAGGCACCAGTTGCCTTCCAATGATCTGTTACAGCTAAAATTAAATACTCCTTCCTTTTATACCTCTACAAGACTTGGTTAACTCTTATTTACAGATGGAATTTTACAGCCAGCATATTTTATAGAGTACTTACCTTAATGATAATAACAGAAACACCTTATAATTGTGTCAGCTTGACTGTTTATAAAACACTTGCATATGCATCTCATTTGATTCCATGGTACTTCATCTATGCCTTATGAGATGAATGACTTTCTATCTTGCATTATAGCTATGTATATACATGAGGCATTATGGTCTGGTGGAAAAAAATCACAGCTTCTAGCATCAGGAAGACCTAGAATTTGAATCTCAGATCCACCACTTAATAGATGTGTGACTGGAATAAATCTATGATATTCACTGAGCTTTCATTTTCCTCACTTGTAAAATGGGTCTAATTATATTCATATGGTTAATGTGAGGAATGAGATAACATGCAAAGTACAGGACAATTAATAAGAACTCAACTAATATTTTCTCAAAAATATTGTTAGTTTGTGTGCCGTTAGCATGATTGTTTTTTGTATGTCCAACAGGTCTGACATCATGTCTTCTATCTTTTAGAAAGGAGCTAAATACATACTTCTTGAATAGATAAGCCTGGGGGTAGTCAGGGAAGTTATTATTATCGCAGTAGATGGAGGTTAAATGGCCTGCCCAGGGCTCCCATGGCTGATAAATGATAGAACTGGAATTTGAATTCTGGTCATTTGCTACCTAGTTCAATGCATCTTCCTATGGTCTTTTGGATTGCTTTGTAAGTTTGATGTGAATAAAATCTCTACAGAAGAGCCTAGTGAATAGTTCCCCACTAGGATTCAGAAATCTTTGAGCATGCTGTAAAGACTCTCCTCATTCCTCTTCCCCAGGGGCCTGCCCAGGAGACTCCTGAAAAAGAGACATATACACATGCTAAGTTGAAAAATAGAGTCTTACTAGTTAGAGGGTTGGGGCGAATTTAACTATATTCTATTGCATTCCATTCAGATTTCCTCATTTGCCTAGTTCCCCAGGGATTTGCGTCTCAATAGACACAAAGACTGAGGGATGCTGAAAGTAAAAATAAAACAAGTAGGAAAAACAGTTGTTTCTCTACAGTTGTCTGTGAGGCATTGGAATAAGAGAGATAAGACACAACCACTTTCATGCCTACCTAATTGAGAGTTAGCACGCAACATCATCTACTATGGTGTTTCTAGGGAACAGACTCAGTTTTGCTGCATGGAGGGCTTTACCATGTCAGCGATGCCAGGGCAGCACATAGCTGCAGATACTACTCAACCTTCAGTAATTGGAACAGCAGTAGCACCTGGTGCCATTTTGTTTGAGGAGCAGCACAAGGCAGCAGCAGTGGCTTGAATGTGGCCCTGGGGCTTTGATATCAAGCAGAAGTAATATCCTTGATATGGCATTAGTGAACTCCTCTTTCATGTGAACACTGGTATCAGTGAAGAGGTGCCTGGGATGTGGCTTTTATAGGTAGTGGCTTAGGAAGGTCAGGAGGCTGAATTGTTTCAATAGACTTGAGAATTCTTTTATTAGTAGACTTGAGACAACTGCTGGGGACTATAGGAAATAAATAGAAGGCCTAGGTTTGCATGAAAACCAGATAAACGTTCTTTATGACCACTAATATTCTATTTTCTATCTATAGCTTGGTGTGTTTTTGAGGAATGACAGATTAGTAACCTGACACTGAATGTCAGATTGACAACAATACTCTATGGTTTGAAGCCCTCCATGCTCCTGTTCTCAGTATGAGAGGTGACAGTTGTTAAAGGTATAATCTCACTTCCTGCCTCCTGCTCCCTAACTCTTGATCCAACACTCTGCAAGTCTAATACTTTATGATGTCAAGCAGAATCCCTGGAAGCACAGAAATTTGAAAGAGTTTTCTGAATGTGACTCCAAATTGCCCTTTGACTAACTCGTAACTCAAGTCACTAGGCTAAAACTTCCAGGATGATTTGGATGAAGAATTTTGGAGCTTCTGAGTGTAAGGGTGGAGGAGGCAGTGACAGGATGGGGAAAGCTACCCAGCATATCTACAGACTGCTACTTATATATCTTGCGGTAGGTGGCATGAACATGCCTCCCTCTTGCATAGTGCTGCCTAAGCAGGGGGCTGCGACGGTAGCATAATGCTTTTACTGTCAGTGAAAAAAATGCATGTTCCTACTCTAAGAGAAATAAGACATACTTCTTTCCCTTATGGTGATGAGACTGTCTTGTCCTCAAGGTTAGTCAAGGATGTGCTAAATGCATTAGGTACATGTCAAGAATGGCACTACTACCATCAGCAATAAGAGTAAACTTTTGTACAGTGTTTATTCTGTTTCAGGCTGCTCTTATATATATATGCGCATATATATATATATAGAGAGAGAGACAGAGAGAGAGAGAGAGAGAGAGAGAGAGAGAGAGAGAGAGAGAGAGACAGAGACAGAGAGACTTTTATTTTTCATTAGTTCACCTGTCTTCTCACAATGGCTTAGAGATTGGGCAAGATTTGGCTCTTCATTAGTCAGACCAATCTAGGTTTCCCCAAATTGTATTTCTAAGATCAGTTGTTCCAGAGAAGTTTAATCAGTGTTATATACAAAAGAGTTCCCTGATCAAATTTGGGAGACACTGGGCTATACAATGTGAGCATATTTCTCTGTTTCATGACTTCCCAGTGGGCTAATATGTGTGGAGACTTTTTAGAAAGGGAAGAGTAATTGTTGAAATGTGAAAAATATTGCTAAAGAGAGGGAATAAATCCCGATGTTATGAGTAGGGACATCTGGCAGGAGACTGGGTTGGAACCAAGCTAGGATCTGTGAGTTGCTGCTTGTGGAACCCTGGAAGAGTTTCTTTTACTTCTTTGTCTTTATCTGTTAAATGAGTGTGGTTGTGGTAATGCTTAATCTCATAGGGTAGTTTTAATAGAAAATACTTAAATGAGTCCTTGGTTCTTAGTATATCCTGAAAATATACAAGCTAATATGATTGGACTCGGCAGCCCTTTTCCTGCAAAACATCTCATAGCATTTTGCAGACACAGTTTGGGAAATGCCAAGCTGGGTCTTCCTGGTATAGAGATTATAGGGGGATGACATAGAGGAAGAAAGCAAGTAAAAGAGGTCACATGAAGCCTGAGTTGAAGGACTACAAGTCTGGAGTTCAAATCTCAAAGCGGTTATTTCCTTTCCCCCATCTCCAGATTAAAAAAAAAAATCGATCTACTCTTACTGAATTGCATCTTGGAATTTTGCTAGGAATACCTAGGCCAAACTAGGTCTGTGCTGTGAATAGTCTAAGGAATAATACCAAACACCCAAGATTAATCCACACCGACAATCAAACTGAATCCATTTTCATCATAAAATGGGAAATGGCAGGAATTCAAGCAGTGCCTGGACTGGGCGGAGCGTTCTTTGTGAGCTAAATGTTCCAGATCTCCAATGACCTTTTTGAGACAGGTGGTAGCATATAAAATAGTAATTTTCAAACTGTTGTATCCAAATCACCTGTGTGACTTGTTAAGGTACAGAGGGCTAGGCCCCAACCACAGAGTTTTGCTTCAGTAGGTCTTTGGGGAGCAGGTGTGGCAAGAGTAGGTTGAGAATTTTGTTCCCCGGTAATAGTTATGTTTCTGGTCCAGGCCCCACACTTTGAGAACCACTGATATAGAAGTTAGGGGAATGGGTACTGAAATGGGTACTGACAGACATAGGTTTAAATTCTAGCCTCATCACTTAAAAGATGTGGAATCCTGATTGAATCACTTAGTCCTGTGTCTTTTTACCCATTTGTACTGTGTCTCAGTTTACCCATCTGTAAAGTGGGAATAATAGTAGTATCTACCTCGTGGCATTGTTGTAAGGATTAATGAATATATATATACACATATATATACATATATATATATATATATACATATACATATATACATTTAGATGCCCTTAGATTAGTATCTGCTCTAACAGTGTTAGTTGTTACTGTTGTTATTAAGAGGTCAGGCCCCTAAGTTGGGACAGCATCCCCAGGAGTGGGGAAAAAAAGCAAATCATGTCATTTAATGATAGGACTTGACACCTTGGTTTTCTAAACCTAGTTTGTGGCAGATCTCTAAATCCAGAGGGTTCATTTCCACTCCCCTGTTGTCTGACTGACAGGACTCATCTCCCCACCATCCCCAACCCACGACATGCATGATTTCCTCCTCTCTTAGCAAAGTGGTAACAGCACAAGTTTGGCTGCAGGCCTCTAAGGCAGATACTCTATGCCTCTGTGGGAATCTCATGGCATTATTTTCATTCCAGGGAACATTCACGGATTGCTCCCTTATGCTCCAGCTTCCATGATTTGATGTATCTTGTAGAGTCCAAGTTCATTATCCTGTTTAAAAACAGTCCCAGCTTAAAGTTCTGATGCTTTTGGGAAGCTACCCACAGGAGAGAAATTTTGTAAGTTTATAATGCATTCACCTTGCCCTCAGGTATGCCTTCCTGCCCTGAGCTTCCCCATTTATCTCTAATTCTGTTAATTAGGAAACTTGCTAGCATTATCACAGAAGCTGTCTGTCCTGGTTGCGGGGAGGTAGATACATCTGGGCATAGGGTAACCATCTCTCAATCTCTGTGGAGGACATTTCGGTGTGTTTTTAAAGATCAGCTCCTGTGCTTCATTGTGGTGGCTGATTCTGGCATGCTGGAGGGAAGGTTAATTATGACCAGCAGTTCCGCTAGCTTTAGCCAAGTCTCTCTTGATACACTAAAATGGACTGCGGCTATCATCCAAAGTGGCTTTCTCCCTCTACTCCTTAGTTAGTATCAGAGCTTTAATAGTACAGAGCAAAAGAAAGGGTATGTATGTTTTTGTGTCCCCATTTGCCTTCTTCCTCTACCTTCACCAGCTGAGAGTAATTTATTTCTTTCCACAAAGGAAACTATGCCTTCACAATAAGAGTCCTAGCCTATAAATTGAAAGACCTTGATTCTGACTCGCTGTATGACCTTGGATGTATTAGCTAGATTTTAGGGGCCTTTGTATTCTTCCCTATAAAATAGGATGTTCTCACTCTTCCAATCGCACAGGGCTGTAGAATATCTAATGAATAATAGAACTGGTCATGCTTTGGAAGCTGATTAGTGCTTTATGGATATAAGAGATAATTTTTATACCCCCCAAATTTGGATTCTTTGTTTCTCACAGCTGCCAAGTCTTGTTTAAAGAGAACAAGCCTTACAATCCTTTAACTGAAAATGTATGTTTTTCATTTCCTGAAATAAGAATTAAATTATAGTTCAATATTTTCCAAAGGGCAGAAGAAGAAAAATCCGCCACAATAAGAAGCACAGGGGAATAGATCTACTCCGTGATACAAATGGATCCCTTTCAGAAATAGAAATACATTTCAGAATTGACCAGTAGATGTCAGTGTTTGACAAGCGCAGAGTTACTCGCAGCGTCTCCGCAGTAGCATCTGGCTCCATTTCAGCTATCAAGTTTCTCTGCAAAGGAGAGGGAGTTTGTGTAACTGAAGCAAAGATTTTGCTTTCTCACTTCTCGCCCTGTCTTGCGGAAAACAGCCTGATGCTCTGGGTAAGTTGCCGTTATCTTCACTTTCAGTGATTCCCTTTATAGATCTGCAGTCTGCTGAGAAGTTTAAAACACAAAATTAAACATGTGCTTAGCTCCTTGAAAGCCACATGTTTTTCTTCAAAAAGGTGCTTTTCTTTTTCCAGACCAGCCTTCCTGTCCTTTCCTTGGTGTAACATGAATCAAATTTAACAAGGAAATACTGCTCTTTGGGGCCTGGGTTTCAAAGCTATCGAAACAAGTTCTTTCATTCTTTATTTAATTTTGTTTTTTTGCTGCAGAATGACACCTGCTCTGATTTCAGAACATTCTCTAAAAATGGCAGCTACTTGGTGTGTCGTTTTTCAAAAGAAGCTGTGGTCACATTATAGCTGTGCCAAGCAGCCTCTTTCATTTTATACTTTTGCTGAAAGACTTGTAATTAGGTTCCAGTTGTCTCTGTTGAACTCAGACTTGCTCACCTTTTCTTAAGGAAAAGATGAATTCCTGTTATATTGGTTTCTTATCACATCCTGGATTAGGGAGGAAATGTGCAGCCAATTCGGACCAAAGCTTGTGATAACATCTACTTAGCTCTTTGAAAAGTCCAATGGCTTTGGCGTTTTGAGAATCAGACTTACGAGGGAACTTCTCTGAACCACATTCAAGGGTGGGGTAGCCAGTTTTTCTTGTGCCTCCTTTACCCTCCATAGGCCATCAGCTCAGATACATCTAGAAAGCATTTTGTGGGGTGATTCAGGTTTGCTCTTCTCCCTGTCACCTCTCAGTTGGCTAAAAAGAATCAAATGTTTTTGTAACACAAAGTCAAATATGACTTTAGACATTGGCCACCCTTCCTAAAGGCCAGTGCAGGGGGTGTGGAGGTGACGGCACCTAGCGCTGTGGAATAGTGCCCTGCTGCAGCATCCGTAGTGGCTGTTGGCCAGGAGCTGGCCTTGTCCTGGAGAATGAGTCATCAGGCACAAGCAGCTTGCTCATGGAGACAGCCTTGGCGTTGACTCCAAGGTCTTCTTGGAGCTGGTGCAGGACTGATTGCTTCTGCTTCGCTGACTCTCAGCGGTGTTCGGAGTCTTAAGGGAAGAAATGCCCCTTATCCTATTGAAAGCTCATTTGCCACCACCTTGCCATGTCCCAACTTGGTCTTGAGCCCTTGCCGCTTCCTAACTCTTGAAGGACCTTGTTCCCATACACCTCAGCCTTTGGTGTGGCATCTCTAACCTCTTCCTCTCTTTACCCCACCTGCCTTCCTACACATGAAGGAGTTAGGGCAACCATTTCAGTGTCAGACTTGCCTCTGCCACTTTCTACCTGTCTGACACGAGGCAAATTCTTGATTCCTCTGTGCCTCACTTACTAACTCTGTGTCTTTTACTTACTAACCTTGTAGTGTTTTGTGAGGATTAAGTGAGTTAATACATGTAGAGCAAGTATCACTTTGTAGGAGTTGAGTAATCGCTAGTGGTTGCATTAACTTGATTGCTACGATTATTATCCTAATTGTCCGCCTGCTCTCCTTTCTCCTCCCTTCAGCCATGCAGTGTTTCTCATGTCTGGGTTAGCATTACATTTCCTCATTTTCATTTGCTCACTATTATATTTTCAATGCCGGGAGTTTTTAAACAAAAAATCAAAGGAACATTGCTTCCCAACTGTATAGGTTTAAGGTGCGCATCATGATAAGTCAATTTCAATATATAATACATTGAGGTCACCACCAGCAAGTCAATTCTGTTCTTCACCATAGAATGGTCAGAGCTTTTTCTTGTTTTCTGTTTCTTGCTTGTAGCTTCATGAACATCTCTTTTTAAAGGAAAGGTACAGGCAGGATGGAAGGCGAGCAAGGACAGGTAGGAAGAGGAGGAGGAAGAAGCAATTTATTTAATTAGTTGTTCATCTTGGTTTGTACCTGGCCCTGGGTCTTGAACCCGGGTCCCTGGGATATGTGGCCTGTGCTCTCAGCTGAAGGCAGCTGACTAAACTGCTACTCCACCAGGCGTGCCCCTGTACATATTAAATAGATGCAAAGCTCATCTCAAATCACTTTGAGGAAAATAAAAAGAATTAAAAGAATTCTTTCTGTTCCCAGAATTATCTATATCCCAGATCATTTTTGTTTTTCTTGTTCATTTCTGTTTGCTCAATGATTCTCCCTTCTCTGATTACTGAAATTTTATCTATTTTTTTCTAAGCCCAGCTCAAATGCCACACCCTGCAAAATGTCATCATTAATCCCCCAAGTGGAAGCGAACATTCCCTCCTTCATTTCTATAACCCTTGGCTTGCAACTTTTTATTATATTATACCATATATTATATAGCTAAATGCTTATTTTTCCGGTTCATTTTGACTTCCTTTTTGGAGTATAAATTCTTGGGATTCACAGGCTTGCTATGCACCTAACCTCCCTATGGGTGTTTGGCACTGGGCTCCCTGCCTTTATGGGAATAGGCAGGGAGTTTGTTGGTCACCATCACAGTGTGGAAATCATATTCGACTTAAGTAAGAATGTCCTGGTAGAACAAAGATGCAGTGGTTGATAGAGGAAGTGCTAGAGCTTTTCTAGAAATCTTTGCAAATATCTGTGTTGCCCCTGGATTGAGATTAACGGAGACTTGCCTGAAGT
>RJWH01011521.1:0-11878 GCA_004363575.1 Solenodon paradoxus | reverse complement strand
GGCCTGGGCCGCCCTGATCGCCACCCAGATCTACAAGAAGCACCTCGACCCCCGGCCCGGGCTGTGCCCCCCGGAGCTGGGCCTGGCCCTGGGCCAGCTGGCTTGCTGCTGCCTGCACCGCCGGGCCAAGAAGAGACCCCCCATGACCCAGGTGGGGGCAGGTGGGGCGCCGTGTGGGCACGGGTTGGCAGGAGCTCCTCGCAGCACCTGCTCCTCACTGGCGCGTCCACGCTTCCACATTGCGCGGACGGCTACAGCCGCGCCGGCACCCAGGCACGACCCTGGGGCCAGGCGACTCTGCGGGGACCCCGCGAACAGAGCGAGGGCTTCAGCGCTCCCTTCAGGGAATCTGGCGCCGCGTCACCCCACCTCGTGCCCACACTGCAGTGTGACAGTGTGGTGTGCCGCCTGGCACACGGAGAAGCCATCTCATTGCTGACATGCTGGGCTGGCAGCGGGACAAAGGGCAGAAACAGGACAGCCTAGGGTTCCCTGAAGCCCCCAGAGCAGCAGGTCACAGGCAGCCTGGGGACAGCCCGCAGCTCCACCCTGAGAGCCCTTTCTCCTCAAGGTGTACGAGAGGCTGGAGACACTGCGGGCTGTCGCCTGCGGCCCACCCTCCCCACAGGAGGACTCCTACGTGTCCGCCACTGGCAGTTCCCCCAGTGCCACCGGCCCGGGGCAGCCCCTGGCCGTGCCCTCGGGAGCCGCAGCCACAGAACCGCTCCGCAAAGGCCCCAACCAGCCCGTGGAGAGCGACGAGAGCCTGTCCGGCTTGTCTGCTGCCCTGCACTGCTGGAACCTGACCACAAGCTGCCCGCCAGGCCCGGCCTTGCCGGGCAGCCCTGGGCACAGGGCCAACATGTGGACCTCAGCAGCCCACGGGCAGGCCGACTGGACCCCAGGGGGCAGTGCCCCAAAGCCAGGCTGGGGCAGCTGCCCGGGGCCCACAGCCTCGGAAGGTAACTGGGGGACAGGGGCTTCCTTTGGCCACAGTCCCCACTCTCCCCTCCCCACCTCTGAGAGGAGAGCATGGGGACCCGCTGTCCTTTAAAAGCTCCAGGCCACTTGGGCCCAGGTCGTGTCCCCTCAGGTGGATGAGGGAGGCCAGGAGTTGGCTGCCTAAAGCCGGGAGGAGGGCTATCGCATTGTGGCCTCCAGGGAGCTGGGGTCCCGGCACCACCTCTCCTAGACCCGACGTCCTGAGGACTTGGGCCGGGAAGGAGCTGGAGGGCCACAGCTAAGAGGCGCTCCCCACCCCAGGCTCGCTGCTGGACAGCTCGCTGTCACCTCCACCGCCTCAGATTGTCATCAACCCTGCCCGACAGAAGATGGTGCAGAAGCTGGCCTTGTACGAGGATGGGGTACTGGACAGCATGCAGCTGCTGTCGTCAAGTTCCCTCCCAGGTACCCGACCGTGGCCCTGGACGTGTGATCTGGACAAGGCCCCGCTTTACCCCTCTGCCCCTCTTCTGACAGCTGCGCCACCCCCAACGCCCCTGCTTCTGGAAAGTACGCAGCCCCGGCAGTTTTCCATTCCCTCTGCTATTGGGGACGCCATTGCTTGGGGGCCGAAAGCCCCTTCCCGAGAGCGCTTGGGCCAGGGCGGGCATGGTGGCTGCGTGCTGCCTGCTCACTGGTATTTCTCTCCTGCAGGTGTGGGGCTGGGCCGCCAAAGCAGGCAGCGGCCCGAAGAGAGCGACGAGTCTCAGAGCTGACCGTTCTGCTGGGCAGCTGCCCAGACCCCAAGGCCAAGTTCTCATGGTCAGAAGTTCTCATGGCGCCAGCCCTCGGCAGCCCATTCCCCACTGGAGACTGGCGGGGCTCCCGCTGCTCAGCCCCCGGGCAGGCTGCAGGAAGCCTTCAGGAGGGCAGGACAGCACAGAGACCTGCCTTCAGCCCCGCATCTGGGGAGGAAAGCCGGGTCCCAGGGCGTGTGCACGGGAGGAGGGCTGAGGGCCAGGCAGGGCCCAGTGGCCCCAGTGGCCTTGACCCTTCATGACAGACTCCCCAAAGCAGAGCTGAAGGGGCGCAGGTCCTCCCTGCCGCTTGTCATTTGGTAGTGACGTGTGGCCATTCTTTGGTCCAGTCCGAGAGCAAGAAGTGCGAGTCGTGAGATACTGAGACCCCCCCCCCAGTGTCTGCAGGCCTCAGCAGGGACCTGTGCGCGAGCCCCAGGTGCCCACCTGCTCGCCAGGCCACCCCTAGGTGCTGCAGAGGGCCATCACCTGGACTCGAGCCCCATGTTACCCAGACAGTGAGAAGCCCCAAGAAGCAGGAAGTTGGACAAGACAGATGGGGGAGAAGAATTCTCAGGAAACAGGAAATGGGACTCGCTTTGTAGAAGCGAGTCAGCCTTTATGTAAGCGAGTGTCTGAAAGGAGCACTGATCGCCGTGATCTTGTGTCCACAGTCGTGAGTCACACTACACGCCCCGCGAAGCCAGGTTGTCCTGAGTCACAGCAGCCCACGTGTCAGCCTGGCTGGCCTTGTGGGGTTTGCCACAGCTCCAGGGACCTGACTGCCTGGAGCACCAGGCTCCTGGAAGTTCTTATTTGCCCTTCCAGTGAGTCAGCCGGACTGGACAGACTGCTGCCCACCAATACGATCACACATCGTGATGTCCGCCTTCTGTTGGTGCCCTAGTGGAGTAGCAGTTAGGTCTGCCGCCTCTGGCCAAGCACAGTCCACACACATCCCAAGAACCTGGGTTCCCAGCCTGGGGCGGGGGAGGGGGGGACAACCAAGAAGAACAACTAGATAAAATAAATGTTTCTCCCTGCTCTTCCTGCCTGCACCTTCCCTATGTGTCTTAAGCGTCATTGTCAATGACATCTTCATTTATCTTCTCCTTGGTGACTGGTCACACTGTAGAAACAGTTGCATCCTGTGACCTTGCTTAGATCCCTGTATTATAGCTCTGGGTGGCCTTTCATCTGCAGATAGTTTCCCATCGCACTCAGTACGCCTTTCAGGACTTTTTCTTGCCTTGTTGGCGCTGGCTCAGGCCTCTAGTCAAGTGTTGAATCGGGCGGTGGAAGTGGACCCTCTCCCTTGTTCTCGATCTTAGTACCAAGTGACCTCTGTCACTGTCTGATGGCAGCTGGAGCAGTGTCATGGGTGGACAGTGTCAGTGTGAAAACGGCTGTCGGTCGTGCGGTGGTTTCCCCACTCCGCACGCCGCAGGCTTCCCCTCGCCAACATCACTTGAGAACTGCTGCCCCTGCCTTCCCGAGGGACAGCTCTGCAGTTTCTGCTGCGTGTCCGGGCCTCAGAAAATCAGGTGGGAAGGGGTCCCTCTTATGCTCTTAAGGGGCTGTGGCCGCGGGTGTTATTGCTTCTTAAGTGTTGGATGGCTTCACCAGTGACTTCATTAGAAGCGTGTTGACTTTCCAGATATTTGGGGATTTTGCAGATCACTTTTCCCCACTTCTTTTAAAAGTATTGAGGGGCAGCTGGCGACAAGGCCGGGCAGGTGGTGGCCTCCAGAAAGCGGGGCCGCGACGTCACGGCCGTGGCTTCGGCGCCGGCCAAGCCTGGGTCCGGTGAAGGGGCTGCTGGTCCCACTGCCAGCACCGAGCAGGTTGCGGCGGGCTTCACAGCGCGCAGTGGCTGCAGCCGCGACTGCGGGTCCCGGGGCGGCGCTTGGGTCAGTCGCTCCCTAAGGACACAGGCCACATCCCCCTGGGTTCAAGTCCCAGATCTGGGGGAAAGCACCCAGTGTGCACACCTAAATGGAAACAAAATAAAAACTTTCCTCCTCCCTTTTCTTGTCTGCCTATCACCTTCATTCCTGCCTGCTTCTTCCCCTTCCTCCATCCCTCATTCCCTCTCAAAAAAAAGAATCGATAGTAGTATGTCCACATATGACTACTGTCTCAAACCTGGCGCTCATGAAATGCTTCTGCTCTTTACCGATGCGAGTCATACTGTTCTGTGCAATCTCCTTTCATAGTGGAAACAGACTTGCTGAAGTAAAAGCAGAGTTTCTCAGAAGGCTATGCCACCGCATACCTGAAGTACATTTCTAGAACTTTCCCTTCACCACTTGAGAACAGAGACAGCAGCATGTCCCAGCAAGGAATGGGCCCTCAGTAGCGGTTGGTCAGTCATCTCCAAATGGCACAGGCCACACACCCCGGGTTCCAGTCCTGGGTCCGGGGCGGTGGGGGTTGAAATCATCGGTGTGAACAGCTACATGCAAAGAAAATACGGATGTGTGTCTTCCTCCTCTCTCTTCCCTTCTACCTGCCTGCACCTTTCCTTAAAAAAAAGAAAGAAGAAATACCTTTAAAAAGTGTGTAAATACAATGAAGACTTTTTTTTGTCGCTTTACGTGCTGTAGCTTGTGAATGTCGGTGCGTGTTCTAGGTGGCTGGATGACTGTAAATGTCCGTTAGCGCCAAGTGTACTCACAGCATGTGATTCAGTCTAATTCTTTTAACCGTGTGATCATCTGTTTCAAGTGGTCAGTTTAGCCATGTACGTTTAAGGGTGGGTTTAAGTCTACTATCTTGCTATCGGTTTTCTGTTTGTTCCCGGACTGCTTTGGGAGTAATCAGATGTTTCCTAGGCTCTCCGTCCCTGTCCCCCACTACTGGCCTGCCGGCTCCAAGCACTGGGACGCCTGGTTCTGCCCACACCCCTTCCCTGCCCGCTGATCTGACAGGCCAGGGTGCTTGTCGGGGTCGCCGCATTTGTTTTCCTCTGATCGCAGCCCCGCACTGCCTGGCGCCCAGCATCTGAAAAGAGTTGTTTCAAATATTTTGCTAGTTTTCTAGTGCAGAAGGCTCCGCTGGTGCCAGAACCTCGTCCCCCTCTGACGCATTGTCAGTGCTCAGGTCACCCGCCTTTCTCCTGCATGATCAGTTTCTCCTGGCTCCATGATATGTTTTCATCAAACATGGCCTGAAAGACTCCGTGATCCCACACCTCTCTCTAACCACAGCCTCTATTCTCCATTCCTCTTTACAGCCAAACTGTCACTTCTGTGTTCTCGCTGCTGCCCAGTCCCTCTGCGCCTGTGTCATCGGCTCTGGCGCCACCGCTGCTCCAGAGGAGCGTTGCTTGAGAACGCCAATGGGCCCGTCTGCAAATCTAGGGGCCCCTTTCTGAACTTCTGCTATGGGCCTCAGTGCCTGCGGCCCTCTGCCTGACCTCCTCTGGTGACGTTAGTGACACTGTCCTCTCCATGTCCTCTTGCCAGCCTCTACCAGGCGGCAGTCCCTCAGAGTGCACCCTGGGCCCTGTTCCCAACCCCCACTCACTCTGCACACTATCCACGTCAATCACTGCCTGATGACACCCGCGACAAGTCTCCACGGAGTGTCGCCCCGAGACTCCACTGCCCTGGACAGAGCTTCTCTCGGATCCCCGGTGGCCACAGCTCCCGCCTTGGTGTGTGGCGCTGCTGCGAGTAGCTTCCAGCCCTCAGAAGCTGTGAGAGGGGGATGGAAAGCGGATGCCCGTTTATATGCGCGCAGCCGGGGCATCACCGCGGAGCTATGGGGACATTCCGCATGCTAGTGATCTGCCATGTGAGCAGGGCTCGCCCGGGACAGCCACTGAGGTGCATGCTTGACCTAGGACACCTCAACAAACCTCTTCCTTGTGACGTGTGGCTTCTTCCCAGCATGGGGCTGACTTCTAAGGGTCAGCAGCTAGGGAGAGGCAGGTGGCCATGGGTCACCTGTGATGACCTAGCTTCTGCTCTTTGGTCAAAGTCAGTCCAAAGGCCAGCCTGTGTGCATGAGGCCAAGGACCCCAACGCAGCTTTCGAGGGGAGGAGTGGATGCATGTAATACGGGCAGGGGCACCCCCGCCCCCAGGAGAGAACCAGTCTTCTGTCTCCAAACACGGATTCCTTTAAGACAGCTCAGGATAGCTTGCATTCCACGTCAGTGGCGCCACAGATCCTGCGTCCCATGTCATTGGGGCAGTGGCAGGGTCCCCACCCATGTAGTGGTCCAGCAATGACTAGGCCACCTGTTGGCCTTAGGTGCACATTGGGTTGCTTTCAGCTCGGGGCCACTGTACATAAAGCTGCTATGCCAGGCACGCCCATGGTTCGACAGTTAAGTCTGCCGGGTGCAGGCCACATCCGTCCCAAGGACCTGGGTTCACATCCCGGAGCCAGGGACACAACTGAGATGTTCAACTACATAAATAAATAGTGTTTCTTGCTCCCTGTCTTCCTGCTGCCTGCCTACTCGTCTTCATTCCTGCCTGCGCCTTTCCTTACAAAAAATGAGCTGCTATGCCATTCCAGGGCACGTCTTGGTGACGTCCGTCACTCCGGGGTGTGGGGTCAAGGCCAAGCAGACAGCTCCACTGTCCGCAGAGGCTTCGCTGCTGGGCCTCAGGTCCACTGAACTGGCCTCCAATGGGGGCCAAGGTCAGCCCATGTCTCTACCACTGTCCAAATGCCAGTGACACCAGCGGCCTCCGGGACAGGCGGGCGCCTTTCAGCAGGAAAGCGCACTCACCCCTGCTCTGGAAATGGCAACAACAGAAGAACCACTGGTGGCAGCTGTCCAGCCAGAAAGGGACCTGGCCGTCGAGCAGCCTTTGTGGCATCCCACCACTTGCCAAGTCCCTGATGACCTCTCTGGTGCTCGCCGTAAGCAGCAGCAGCCCGGGGACAGAGGGCCGGTAAGTGGCGTTTCAGCCGAGCTAGCTTGCCTATGAGCAGACTGCTGGGGCACGAGTGTCTGGGTCAACTGCCACCCAGCCAGTGGCTCCCCCAAGCCACTGCAGTTACTGTGACCTGCCTGAGGGGGCATCTCAGTCTGGCTCCCATCTTCGTTCCTGCTATGAATCATGGCGTTGGACCTGAACGCCACTTCGGCCTGCTGGCTGCCATGCGTGTGGCCACTTCTGTGAAACGTGTGTTCTCCGGCTCACGCGAGGACCTCTGGCTCATGCAGGACCACCAGCACCTGCCGCCCTCCCGTTTCACTCTCAATCACGGGAACGTGAACTTCGCGCTTTGTTTCCGGGACCCACTTACTGGCCTTCTCTGTGGGGTTGTCCAAGAGACTCAGACACCCACGGAAACACGCGCCCGGAGCCGCCACAGCGACCAGGCGGCGGACACAACCCCAGCGCCGCTCAGGTGCCTGGTGATCGAGGAATGTTCTGGCAACCCGAGACCCCTCAGCTGTGAAAGGAAGTAAACGAGCGAACTCGCTCACTGCACGGGGAGGAGAGCCCCACAGAAATACATGCGCCGACTCCATCTCCATCCAATTCCAGGAAAGGCCGGCTTATCTGTGGTGACAGCAGGCCGGTGGGGTAGCTTAGGGTGGCGGGGAAGGCAGGGCTGGCGGGAGGAGGCCTCTCCGACGAGACCAGCAGTTTCTCTCTTGTCCACACCACCGCAGCAAAGCTGTTCAAAACGCACGTCTCTTCTGAGCGGCATCCTGCTGGGGTTTGGCGGCTGTGGCCCACAGTCACGGCCACACGTCTCCTGTTCATGGATGTGCGGCTGTGGTCCATTTCTTTTTTTCCCTAAAGGACAAGGGCAGGCGGGAGTGAAGGCAGCAGAGACAGGCAGGCAGGAGGAGAGAGGAGGAAGAAACACTTTCTTTTACTTAGCTGTTCATGCTGGTTTTTCCCCCAGGCCCGGTCACAAACCTGGGGCCCTGGGATGTGTGTGGCCTGTGTCCAGTGCCCTTATCCACTAGGCCACATGTCCTGGGCGCGCCGTGTGACACATTCGGTGTCGTGGCCACAATCTAAGCCCCACAGACACGCTGGACCCTGCGACAATCATCCCCACCCTATCCAAAAGGGGCCTTGTGGCCGGCGACCCCAGACACAGTTCCCACACTTCCAAGCCCGCAGCACGATGGGACATCACTGCGCGCCTGCCGAGCGGCCCCCCCACCTCCCGTCACAAAGTTCACCACCTCTGTTCCTTTTGGTGTTTTTGTCAGAGGAAAGGTGCAGGCAGGAATGCAGCCAGACAGGCCGGAAGAAAGAGGAGGAAAAAACATCTTTATTGCATGTGTCTGCTTGTTCACATTGGTTGCTCCCCACCTCCTCGATCCAGGGTGTGAACCCACGGGTATGTGGCCGCCATCCTTCGGCGGTGATTGACCAATCGCTGCTCCGCCAGGGCGCGCCCCCTCCACCTTCGATTCAACACACAGTTGGCTTGATGCACTGATTCCTGCCAGTCAGAAAGAGGTTGGCACCGAAAAGGCAGATGCCATCAGGAAAGCCACCTGCCCTGACGTAGGCAGGGGTCTCCTTGTGCAGCTGCCTCCCAGCGCCCCCCAGAAGACTGCAGACGGGCGGCGACTGCGCGCACTGGGGGGCAGTACACCAGCAGTCAGGTGTGGATCTGGGCGGGCTTGACCTGCTTCCTTGCAGCATGCCCTTCCTCCCTCTTCCTCTTCCTCTCCTCCTTTCTTTCTCCGGTCACTTCATTTCTTGGCAAAAAATCGGGTCAAGGAAATGAGAGGATGACATGGCTGGAGGAGGCGCAGGGCTCTGAGCCACTGGTCTGAAACACAGAAGTCAGCGTGTTTCTGGTCACACTGATGTAACAAGCGTGTTCTGCACCGGGGCGATGTGTGACCTTCACATGCCCATGAGGAGGGCTGGGCGACCACGCTGTGGTTTCTCGCAGAGTCATTCAAGCAGAATTCACGCGCCATGAGGCCCGCCTGTTGAAAGTGCCACTCTCTGCTTCTCCTCCCTGCCGCTTGGGTGGCTTCACTGGAACCTCGTTACCCGCGGGGCAGTGCTAAAGGGAACGCTGTGTCATTAGCCGCCACCCCATCCAGCTCGGGTCGTGACCAATGGTGCTGTCTGTCGGGATTCCCCTGCCCTCAGCATTGCGTAGACGGTTTGCATCACACGAGCATAAAATGTCCAGCTTCACCCGTGTCAGAGCGTGTGCTGGCGCTCCCTTCCTTTTTACAGCCAAATGGTGCCCGCCTGGGTCCATCCATGGGCATCAGGTCGTTTCCATGCGGGGCCCCTGTGACCCTCTGTGGGGGACGTTCATATGGCGTTGTTTCCGTTTCTCTCACTCATCCGGGACAGTCAGGACTCTTAGCAACTCCCCCACAGCAGCTGCGCCCCCTGCCATCCCAGCAGCTATGTCTGAGGGTTCCCCGTCCCCACGGGGTCGCCACGCATGCTCCTGGCCGCCTTCTGACTACGGCCATCCCGGTCCGCGTGAGGGCCCCCTCGTGGCGTGGATTTCTCCTTCGGCCCGAAGACCCGCCTGCGAGGTGTCGTTCCACACAAGCTGGCACCGACTTGTGCCTGTTTGCCTGAAATGTGCTTGTTTGGCCTTCATTTTCACAGTGCACTTCGCTGGTTATAGAACTCGAGGTTGACAACTTTTCTCCCTCATCGCCTTCCAGTGTTTCTGTTGAAAAGTCAGTGCTCACCGCTCCTTGGCAGGTACCTGCTGTCCCCGGGGTGTCTACTCTGAGTACTGTCTTCCGTTTTCCAACAAGCGTGCCCACCGAGCGCCGACGCGAGCCTTTCCTTCCACCTGCTTGGCTGGCTTCATGCTTGCAGCCCCCTTGAATCCAGGAAATGGTCAGACGGGCCCCCTTCCAACCACCTCCACCCTTTGCTCTCTGTTGTGTCTGAGGCACTCAGCTCACACGCCCTGACCTGTCCCTTTGTCTTCTTTACAAACTGATACAAACGACACCCCCCTGGCCTGGGCGCTGTCCTTACTCCCCCGACTCTCTCCCTGTCTTCCTCCACGCCGAGTATTTCTCCCTGTTATCTTTGTGCCCGGCCCTGGCCCGGGTCACCGTCACTGCCCAGTGCCCTAAGGTGGTTCCCACAGTCCCCCAGCCTCTCCCTCTGCCACCTTGAACACAGCAGGGGGGCATCACAAGACACGCTGCCAGATGCGCAGCTGTGCCGCGGATTTCTCCCTGAAGACAGGCGTGCGCGCAGGCAGCCAGAAGCAGGTCCCGGCGAGCCTGTCTCCCTGACTGTCCTGCTGGGATGTGCACTGGTGGCTGGCTTTGGGGGTCGTTTTGCTTTGTTCTAAAAATCTGCCAGGGCCACACTTGTGGTCCGCAGGCCAGCAGTTGCTGTAACAACCTTGAGTGAAGCGTGAAAGGAAGCTGCTCTAGGCTGGCAGTGGAGTCAGAAGGACGCGCCCCTGTAAGTGGAGGCCGCCTGCTGAGTAGAAGCAGAGGCCAGGCAGGCCGAGGGACGAGACCCAGATCTCCTAGACCAGAAGAGAGACGAGACGACGACGCCTCCCTCAGGAGAAACTGGAGCCGGCCGACTCCCACCAGCTGCGCTTTCAGTGGTCTCACCGATTGCAAATGTGACATCGGAAAGGCTGCTGGCATTTAGTTTGTCGAGGAAGGAATGGAAGTCAGCAGCGAAACAGTGAATGGCGACCTCCTTCTTGGGCTGGGCTTTGTGCTGAGTCACCGCTGTCACTGCTCCCCCAGCTCGGCACCGGGGCTCAGCCCGTTTCTGTGGCAACCAGCAAGCAGGCTGGGCGCCCGGCCAAGCGCCCAAGGGAGGCCCATTCCCGCCCACTAGATGCCCTTGTATTTTTCTACCCGGAACATTAAAAAAACAACAACAAAAAAAAAACCTTTTCCTTTTAAAAATACCTGCTCAGTATAAAGAAATCCAAACGGCACAGAAGCACACAAAACCTGAAAAAACCCAAGTCCTCCCCAGAGCAGCCCTGCCTGCCCCCCAGAAATTGTACAGGGATGGCAGGGGTAGGCCCCAGGAAATCTACAGTCCAAGTCAATGTGCTAATCTTCTCTCTGACAGCTTTTGACTTTCAAATAGCAAACTTAAAAACCACTTTAAGCTCAAGTTTAAAAGTCACTCGTCTTTTCCTCTGGTGTCTTTCTTTTAATGTTGCAACGTTTTCTGAAAAGACCAACACTGATTTGAGTGGCACACAGAGAAATGTTCTCAGCAGAGGATGTGCACTCTGCAAACGTACAGGAGATACTCAGAAAAGGATCATGCTGTGAGCCACAGAGAAAGTGTCAACCAATTCCAAGAAGTGGTAGTGAGAAAGCGCATAACAGGCCGCGACGGGAAGACGAGCCAGGAACCGGGAGCATCTCCTGCCTGCAAAACCTCAAACTGGAAAGTGAAAATCACCCCCTGAATAAACCTCGAGTTAAGGAGGAAATTAAATAAAATAAGAGGCAGAACTTGATGACAGACAATACACTTGAAAACCTGGATCCAGTGACGGCTTTTTGAAAGGGTGGGTGCAGGCAGGAATGAAGGCGAGCAGGCGGACATGCTGGGTGGCTGTCCTTGAAAAATGGAAATCGGAGCACCCTAGTGACACAGTGGGTTAAACCAGGCACAGTCCACATCCAGCCCCAGGTCCCCGATTCAAGACCTGGGGACAGGGAGACAGCCAATGATAAACAATTAAATAAAATAAATGCCTTCCTTTTCTCTCTGCCTGCCCGCCTGCTCCTCTTCATTACCGCTTGCACCTTTCCCTTAAAAAATAGAAATCTCTAAAAGTATTTCGAAAAGTAGAACTGAACAGAACAAAATCACATATGAAATGGAACTGCGAGCCCCAGAGACCACCCTCTAAAGGGCCCGAGGCTGAGGCCACTGCTGCTTTACACGGCATCCTCTTATCTTCATGAATTACCTTAGAACCAAATACCATCTACCCTGCGGGCAGCCACCAGAGCACCTAGAGGTGATAAGGAGATTCCAGCCCTTCCCCGCTTTTCTCATTTGCAGCTATTGACTGTAGACTCCCGCCAAGTTCACCTGTAATAAGGAAGAACAGCACCTCCGCCAAGGAAATCGGGCCGAAATGTACAAGATGGGAGCGACGCAGGATTGGTGGACACGGCCTGGGGGCGGGGCTTGGAGAAGCTCC
>RJWH01011520.1:0-11883 GCA_004363575.1 Solenodon paradoxus | reverse complement strand
AGGGGGGAGAGTGTGTGTTACTGGTTCAGGGTGAACTCACACTGACAGGCGAGTAAACTCACCGCTCCTCGGGCTCAAGCCTGCTGGGACCTGTGTCTGCCACGTCCCCAAGGTGCCGGGCGATGGGGCGGCTCCACGCAGGGCTTCGCGAAAGCCTCCTGTCACCACTTTTCTTCCTCTAGAAGTCAGAACACACGTTCGCACTCGTATGAGCGATTTAACACGCAGTTCACCTGCCGCGTGCAGATGCTCACTCTCCAATCAGTCACACCAGCCGAGGGCCACGGCCAGGACAGGCCCCGAGCGTCCGCACCCAGAGGGACACCTCAGCCTCTGGGGCATCCGCATCATGTCTCAGTCAGAAAAGCTGCAGTTCATTCTTGGAGGGGTTCTAGGAAGTGCCAAAATCATTCAAGAATCAATCCTAGTAAATAAATTAAATGTCATGCTTGTTAGTACTCTTGCGGAGAAACGCCAAGCACGCTTCGAGGAACCGGGGCTGGTGCTCCAGCGTGGGCCTTCCGAGCGGGTTCTCAACGATGGGCTTGGAGCTCTCGTGTGGCCAGCGCCTCTCAGAGCGCTCATGGCCACTCTGACCCCGCGGCCCAGGGTTGTCCCATCAGCTAGTGCTTCTCCACTGCCTTGGGCCCTTGATGCAAAGCAGCAGGAGCAGCTCTGAGCACAGCTGGCCGTGGGGAAAGAGCTAGGTTCTCGAACTCTCGGGCCAAGCCGACGTGCAGGCAGAGAGGAGACTCGCCCGGCGGGTCAGCATGGGCACCAGGCTCGGACACTGCTGGGTGCAGACACACACAGGTGCTCACAGGGACGGGCCCTGCCCACTCCTCCCGGAGCTGGGAGGTGCCGTGGGGACAGGCGGGAGGGCAGGCTCTGAGCACGGAACGGCCATGGGCAGACAGGTGGGCAGGCCAGAATGGACGGAGGCTCTGGAGGGAGGAGGGAAGTGGCACTGGGTTTCGTAGGAGAGCGGTTTGGGGAAAAACGCACATGCTTGATGAACGGGGTGTCCTATGTAAGGCAGCCCAGATGTATCTGCAGTTTTCTTTCTCAAGGTACTTTTGTTCAATTACAAAATGCAAATAAACAGTAGAAATCAACAATTATCAGGTACAATCCTACCAACCTGCTTGAACGCCATGACGTTGTACTGTACGTGCCCAAACGCTTTTAAACACTATTTTGGCAGCTTTTTTCATCACTGAGCTCACCTGTCTCATTAAGCAACATCTTTCTTAAAGTATTTCAAGAATCCCCATTACCCTCCAACTTCTAGTGTCCAGTTGCCAAAAATAAAGAGAACTGGATCATCACTTATTCAGTCAACAACCGCAAAAGTGAGAGACCCAGGAATCGAGCACTGACGTCGTGGAAGCAAACACTACAGTCGGCACAGCTCCCCGCACGGCCGGAGCAGAGGCGCCGGGAAGCGAAGGCTCCCTCCGCAGAGACCCCTTCGGGAGCTGGTGGCCGGACAGTGCACTGGACGGTCCAAACGGCACAAGGGATGACACAGTGTGCTTTTAAAGAGAAGGAAGAGGGAGGACAAAGCAGCATTTTACTTTGGTTTGGTTGTCCCCCGGGCCGACCTCACAAGCCCGGGTCCTTGGGGTGTCTGAAGTCTGCGCCGCAGCGGCCGGCTTAGTGCCTGAGTCACCAGGATGCACCGAGACCGTCAGTAACGCACGTGTCTTTGGGACCTGGACTGACACTACGACAGCTCTGTGCTGGAGGTCCCGATGACGAGTTCAAGTTGGATTACCCGCACGTGTGCACAGAGCCAGGCCAACGCCCGCTGTGTTTGCAGACCTGCGCGCACGGCACCCGGCGCCGGCCACGCTCAGCACCGGCCCACCCACCGGCGTGCACCCGCCCGAGGCGTGGCAGCTTCGCGTGGCCCCGCTTGGAGCCCGCAGCCGGCACACGACTCCGCCACTTGAGCCTCGGTTTCCTCGTCTGCACAGCGAGGGAAACAGGAGCAAGAGATCTGGGTGTCCCGAGGGCTCAGAGCTCGCTCACGCCCGGCGGCCACCCGGTTGGCAGGGGCGCAGCGCGTCGGTGCCACAGGACTCGCTCTCCCCGCCAGGCGGTTGCGGGAGCGGAGTGGGGCGGGGACTGAGAGCGTGGAGGGCAGCAAAGAACCTAACAGGTGATGTCGTTTTCATTGTCTAAAATCAAACAAATGACAACCTGTTGACAACGGGAAATCTCTGCTGATACGTACTTGTAAAATATCACCCGTTTCCACATCCGTGTCTGAAGCTGCTCATATTTTAAAACTTTTGCCAGAGTAGTCTAATGCTGTTTTCTTTCAAGCTTTATCTTCCCTCCAGACATAACATCAAACGTGAGTCTTTTATTTCTGTCTTCTTTCAATTATGAAATAAAACACAGATGAGAGAACAGGAGACACAGATGTGGGACTTCTGAATGATCACAGGCACACTGTGCGGCCCTCCACCCGGGGCACCAGCAGGACTTGGTGACAGCCAGCTTCCCAGGCGCCCGTCACGTGCTGTCCCGGTGCCACCCTCCCTCACCTCCCCGCCAGGCCACCTGGACCCCAGTTCTGTCTTCCTGCCATCACACTCAGTGCCTGTGGGGACAGCTCCGTCCCCTGCGCCTCTCCCTGTCCCCGACCCTCCCTCTGGCCTGCGGACTTCAGGGGACCTGGGTCCGAGGCTGGGCACACCGCGGTGGGGTGTGATTCCCCAGGAAGAACGTTCTGTCTGCTTACATTTTCCCTATGTCATCAGTCCTGATACCCAGGGACTGTAGAGGGATGCAGGAAAGGTTGTCAAAAGATGGATTCTAACTCTCATCTTCCCGTATTTTAGATGGAGCACTCTTACAAGGAGGAGGTTCCCTCACCGGCTTGTTCTCCTGGTGGACTCCACGCAGGACAGGCAGAAAGCACGCGGCTGCCCCGTTCCCTCCCTGCTGTGTGACGACTGACGTGCGCCCGGTCACCCTCCACGGGGGCTGACCGGGGTTTCCTCCATTCCGTCAGCGGCAGGCGCGACGGGTGTCGTGCGCCGCCGTCTCCGCAGCTGGACCGTGCATCCTGGCGACGGCTCTTGGAGACTCGGACGAGCTGTCTGTCTGTCCAGAGTGTCAAGGCGTTCTAGGTTCCTTCTCGCCTCCTGTTCCGTTTTCTCAGAAATTCTGACTCCTTTTACTGGGAGCGGCGTTTCTAGCCCACCATCCGGCGTCAGCAGTGGTCTTTGCTACTGGAATGTACCAGTTTCTTTGCAGAAAACCTAGCTAGGAAATCACACAACTGATAAGCCCACACGGAGGCTTCAGCCTCAAATGAAAGACCCCGGTCTGGTCTGGCATCTTACATGCTGCATCCGCCTTCCGTCTTCATGTCAACAGCCGGCCACGCGCTCGACAGCGGACTGAGCGGACTGAGCTCGAGTATCCTTTTGCTTTCCGCTGGAAACACGGTCTCCGAGTCGCAACACGACATAGTACCGTGACGGACAGCACATCGCCAAGTTTATTTTTTAATTCATCGTTAAATGTGACAAGGCGCTGCGTCACACTCTTCCCGTGCGGACAACTGAACTGAATCCGCGGAGAACACAGCCCTTCAGTGCACAGGACGCACACGACGCACACAGGACGCGCACAGGACGCACAGGACGCACACAGGACGCGCACAGGACGCACACGATGCACACAGGACGCGCACAGGACGCACACGACGCACACAGGATGCGCACAGGACGCACAGGACGCACAAAGGACGCGCACAGGACGCACAGGACGCACAGGACGCGCACAGGACGCACAGGACGCACAGGACGCACACACTCGCCAGAAACGCAGGCTTCGGGCCCCCGTGTCACCGGCCCGGTCCTGCTCCCGATCCTGCCCTCCGCGACCCGGCCGCGCTGCGGCGGCCTGTCCGCTCCGCGGGGCGGCCCGAGCGGGGCCTCCTGGGGCGCAGGCCAAGGCGGCAAGGCTCACAGGTGCCGCAGCGCAGCCGGGACGCGGCCGAGTCTCCTTCCCAGGGACGGCCTTCCGTCCGCGCACAGACGCTCCCACAGGGCATGTGATGTCACGGGTCTGTCCGCCGCGCAGACTCCCTGAGGCGGGCGTGGTGACATCATCCGTCTGTCTGACGAGCAGACTCACTGAGGCGGGCCGTGTGACGTCACCCACGTGTGCGATGCGCAGACTCCCTGAGACCGGGTTGTGATGTCACTGGCCTGTCTCATGCGCAGACTCCCCGAGGCGGGGCATGTGACGTCACCCACGTATGCGACGTGCAGATACCCTAGATGGGGTGGCATGCTGATGTCATCCACGTGTGTGATGCGAAGACTCCCTGAGACGGCGTGCGACGTCATCCCTCTACCGCACAGACTCCCTGAGACGCGGCGTCCTCCACGTGCCTCGGGCCTCCGGGCAGCGGAGTCTTGTCCAGCCGCACTCCGCGCCTGCGACCGTCTCCTTCGGCTCCTCCGCAACTATGCGTTGCAACAGCAAAGCCAAGTTTCCTTGCGTCCCTGTGGGCGTCCTGTCACGCGTCACCTGCGTCCCCGCCGGCACCCAGGCCTCCGCTGCCCACCCGCTGGCCCGTCAGGCCCAGGCTCCGCCAGGGGCGTGTGCACGGGCGCCAGGCCACCTGACTCTTACATTGTTTCCTTGTCCTTTGTCCTGCTTGTTCCCTGAGCCGAACCCCTGGGCGTTGGTCAGGAGACAGAGGCAGGTGGCGCGCGGCTCGCTGCTGCTCCCTCTGCCCTCCCTTGGCGCCGGCACACCTCTGCCTGCGACCGGTGGAGTGGCCGCGGTCCCTGCGACGCGCTCGGTTGGCGCTGCCTGGGGCGGGCTCCTGGGCCCTCCTCTGCAGGGCAGGTCACGACGGTGAGGGTTCAGGCCGCGTCCCAGCAAAAGCGTCCCTCTCTGCGTCCGCGCGACGGCGGAGCCAGTTCTGAGGCTCTCTCCTCCGGGAACGTTGGTGCTCCAGAGGCTGCTCATTAAAGGCTCACATCTGTGGGACGCCACCGCAACCCCGCCATCGAGATGGTTCTTCTTGCCACGTGGTCCCATGACCCGCCCCAGGGGCACCGCTGGGTTTGTGCTGAAGCCCTGTGTGCACTCAGGACGGGAAAGCCAGCCCGCGGGCGTCACGAGCAGGGGACGAAGGGGACATGGCCATGTTGCAAAAGTCAAGTTCCTCCTCTGCTGTGGGGCGCTGCCTGGCCATCTGGCACGTCGGTCCTGGCCCAGCAGGTGCAGCACAGACTGAACGGACACTGTTGACCGAGCTCTGCGGCATGGACATCTAGACACGATCTGGAAAGAGCGTAGTAACAGCCTCTCCCAGAATGGGCCTGAGTGTCGCACATAGTGTGTGCTTTGCACGTATTATTTTCCCTTCAAGCACTTATTTCTTTTACTAGGTTATCATCCTGATTCCCCCCCACCCCCGGCACGCCCGGAACTGGGACACAAACCCGCATCCAGGGGATGCACGTGGCCTGCGCTGGCCAGAGGTGGAGACCCAACCGTTGCTCCACCAGGGCGCTCCAGCTGCGCAGTCTGCGTCTCGCTTCCTCCACACACGCCTTGGCTGCGCAGCGTCAGTCACAGAGCCACCGAGAAACAGTGGATGAGGATTACCAGTGTCAAGTCACTGATACTAATTTATGTAAAACACCCATACAGATTTCATGCCTTCGATAAATATTTCTCCAAGACAAAACTGACCTGATATACGTTCATTATTCAGTGTTCGGAATGGTTATGACCATTTCCCTGAATATATCATCATCCAATTAAAAAAGAGAGCACTAGCACTTTGTTTATTCCTCAGAATGACCTATGCTTATTTACAAGGTAATTCTTTAAAGAATGAAATACATATTCAAAATACAAGTGTGATAGGCAGCAGAAAAGAGAGCATGTTTGTGCTTTGAAGGGTTTTTGTAGTCAGCATTGTCACAGAAATTTACAGTCACTTTTCTGTGTGCGTGTGCATACGTGTGTGCTTGAAAAGTGCATTTCTATGGTGAATGTCAGCATGTTTGGACAGGAATATCCTTGTATGTTTACATGCGTCATACACTGCATATATAGTTCCTATACTGCACCCATTCTGAATGCATCTCAGTTCCAGAAGCTTCTTAATTTAGTTCAAAAATTGTCTCCATGACATTGGAATCCACTGAAGTTTGGAATCTAATTCCAGCTCAGAAACGAACGATGTCACCTTCAATGCTGGACCTCTTCGCCGCATTCCCCGGCGTCTCCACAGTCGCGTGGGTCTTTCCCCTGATGCAGACGTGCTGTGGACCTGTAACACCTGGGTCTTCCTGGGGCATCTGGAGACGAGCCGCTGGCAGGGAGGGACACATCCTCGAGCCCCGACCGGCCTGTCTACACCCCATGAGGCTGCACTGGCTAAGTCTGCTCACTGCTCGCCATGCACAGCGTGGCGCATCTTCAAGGTCACAGAAGGTCGTGGATGATCGGGAAAGGAGACTTGCCACAGTTGGGGGAGCTGAGAGACGTGAGCCGGTACTCGGCGTCTGAGAATGGAAGGGCTGGGCAGGAGCAGCTGGAGGAAGGCCGGTGTGAGTCTGGACAGGTGCGCTCACATCTGGCTGAGGAGGGGCCGGAGACCGTGGGCCCGCAGAGCGTGCCTGGTGGCTGAGTGTATCCAACACAAACACAGAAAAGCCTACTGATGCTTAAAGCAGATAAGGATGTTTTCTGAGCGATTCTGTGAGAGGATTTCGCCGCCCTCATCCCAGGGCCTCGGGAATGGAAACGGGCAGTGCCTTGCGTGAGGGCACACTTGTCACCTGCTGTTGTGAGAAGGGAACTCACTTTTTCATCAGCGTGCTTTCCGTGGTATATTTATCCCTGGTCTTCCTCCCTCCTTCCTTGTTCTCCTTCCTTCTTTCTTCTTCCTAAATAATAGAGGCCAAAAAGGTTCATTGCAAAATTTAAAAATCGTGGTTAAATAGGGAAATAACGAAGACTTTCCTATTAAACGAATGCCACCGTCGACGGGCGTGCAGACTCTTCGGATCCAACAGCAGAGACCGCCTCCTGCACACTCGGCACAGGCGGTAGCCGGCAGGGACTGCACTCCTGGGCGCCGCTGGCCACTGGCCGCTCCCTGTGCCGGCGTTTCCCAGCTTCTGCCTGAAGCGCTTGGCTTTCTCCCGGGTCCGCTGTCCTGAGCGGAGCGTTTCTTTTACATAAAGTGTTGAGCAGAGAGAAGCGGGCAGTGCGGCCACCTCTCCCCATCAGCATGGTGACTGCCACTCGCTGGGCCCCGGGAGGCAGCAGCGCCGGGGCGCCTCCCAGCTGCACTCGAGTGCACGTGAGGAGCACCCGAGAAGCAGGGGCACAGGGAGCTGAGATAAACGGAGTCGGGGCCAGAGTCACGGTCCCCGAGGCTCCCCGAGGTCAGCTGTTGGGGTGGGTGCTGCAGGGCCGCTGCCCCTTCCTGCCGGAGGCGAGGCTGAGTGAGCACAGTCCCCACTACTGGTGCTGCAGACAAACAAACAGGGCAGACGGGGACTGGAGTTCTAAAGACGACTTGCTGGCGGCATCCTGGGCTCTGTGTCACCGGGCTCGCCGTCGGCTCTGGGCAGGACGAGAGGCGGCCGTGCGTCTCGGTGTCGTGTTAAGGCAGGCTGGGGGCTGCAGGGCCCTGGGGAGGCCAGAGGAGAGGCAAGGCCTGCACTGGGGCTGGCACTGCCCTCGGCATCTGCAGGATCTGCCCTGCACCCTGAGGACCAGCTCCCTCCTGTCTGAGCCTGGCAGTCACCCCTCTCCAGCTGACTGGCTCCTCAGCCTTGGAGGAGGCCCTGCAGAGTCAGCAGATACAGCATCTGTGGCCAGAGGTCAGCAAGTTAGATGCACCCCTGCTCATGTGGGCATTTCATCACTGGAAGTCCTCACTGTAGCCTCTTCACGATCAGAATGTGGGAGAAAGAGGTGAATGCTGCCCCTGGACACCGGTGTTTCTGCCCCTTCGAGTCAGGTCCTTAGTGGCCTTGGGACTGCAGGTGAAGCAGGGATGCAGCAGGGCGCCCAGGGAGCTGACCCACCGAGCGGGCGCCTCCCAGAGCCTGGCATCGCGCACTCCCTCTGCGCCCTCGCCTGCCGTCTTTTCTCTCTGCAGGTGCAGTGCAGCCCTGTGTCCCTGGACTGTTCCTCCCATTCGCACGTCCTCTCACTGGCTGCACTGGTCATGGTGACAGCCACTTCACTTGAACATCCCCAGTTTCTCCCCATGGTCCCTTTTCTGTCCATGTCCATCCAGCATCCCGGCCACACCCAGCCGGGTCCCGAGCATCTGTTCCCCGGTGACAGCGTCTCGCTCTGTTCTTGTTTTTGATGCTGGACACCGTTGATGAGCAGGGTCGGGTTTCGAGCAGGGCTTGTCTGGTCACTCGCGTCACGGTGGGCTGTGCGGCCTCCACTGGAGCCATTTCCACCTTCACGGTGTCCTCTGGGAGGGGAGTCAGCACCTGACTGCATCTCCACCCACATGGGTCACAGGACATTCTTCTGCAGGGGGCCTGTGACCCTCCATCCACTTACCAACTCAGCGGCCTTTACATGAGCACAGGTCCAGGCATGACCCCCACATGGTCCTGAGCCCATTGGGGCCCCTTTGTTTGTGGCTGGGAGCTGTCCTGTGGCTGCCAGAGGATTCAGGGGGCTGGAGGCCCCCTCAACTCCCCCCACACCACGCGCCCCCCCAGGCACTGTCCTGTCTCTGTTCCGGAAGTGCAGCATCCCAGCCAGCTACGTCCCTGCCCTGTTCCCAGATCCACCCTCCCCAGAAGTGCAGACGTGAGCGCAGAAGGGAGGAGACACCAGATCTGGTGGAGACTCGCCTCCGCCTTCTTCGTGCGACACGTGCACCTGTCACGTGGACAGCACACCCCCACCCCCGTCTGCCTGTCACGCTGACCAGGACACGACACAGGTTCCCGAGTCCAGAGTCCTGCTCCCCTGCCTTCTCGCTTCCTTGAGGGGCTGCCTGCTGACTGGAGCAATGGTCTCCTCCGTGTGGCGCGACAGTCACCTCCCTCCCACGCATGCAGTTCAGACAAAAATGGCAGTTTTTGTCTGAATTGCAACCAGAATGAAAGATTCTGACCCCTCATGAGACTTTGAAAGCCCCTCGCATGCCTGGAAGCCTCCAGGGAAGCTGCATCCTGACGACAGGAGGCGTTCAGAGGAGGAGCTGTCAGGCGTCTGTCCTCCATGAGACGACAGGCTGAGGCTGAGGGCCTCCTGGCCTCACGTGCTGGGCACAGCAGCACGGGCTCCCCGGGTCTGTGCGGGTCCTGCGCACGAGCTCATCGCTTCCCAGCACTACTTGCAGATGCGGAGGTGTCAGACCAGGGATTGTCCGCGGCTCAGAGCAATGGACCAGGGAGCCGTCCGACCATCCGACGACCTTCCATGTCCCGGGTGAGCTGCTGAACCACCCCAAAGTGCCCAGAGTGCCGGACCGCGGCCAAGGAGAAAATGCCTGGAAGGGGTGTAGGAGCTGTTGTCGGGAGCCAGTCAACCCAGGGACAGGAGTGGCGCAGACGGGACGTGGCGGGCAGTGTTTTCTCCAGGGGAGGAGAGCTGCAGGCCGGTGCACGGCCAGGGCAGACACTGCAGAGGCAGCTCAGGCACGACGGGGCTGGACATTCGGCTCACCGCTCTGCTCGCCAGGCAGCGCCCCTGGTTCGGGGCCTGTGAGCGCTGGTCCCTGGTCTTGGATCAACTCCCCTGAACGCAATGGGAAGGCAGCTGTCACTGCTCGGCAGCAGGAGGGAGGAGGGGATGGGAAACGCGGGTGTTAAGTTGGGAAATAATGTCCAGCTCCCTCTAAACTGCAGATCACTGGTGACTCAGCCACTGAGTGACAGAAAAGGAACCGATTATCTGGAGACACCCACCCCAGGAAACATGCCGAGGAGAGCAGGGATGCAGCCCACCGCGTGGAAAGCAGGGCTCCTGACCAAGGAGCTCTTGGCACAGAAGGGCCCGCCCTGCAGTGGACTTCAGGGGCAGTGGGTGTGGCCAGAAATATCCAGGGACTCGAGGTCATGGCCCCTGAAAGGAGGTCATGCGCCCATGAGGTGGCACTGGGGGTCTGCTCTGGAGAGCGTGGTTCCTGAGAACCCCTTCCTCACCTGCAGGCTGGTCCCCGGGGGCTGTGTCAGGAGGACCAGTCCAGGAGCAGGCCTGACCTGGGGGGAGAAGACGGCACACTCAGAGAATCCAGCGGGAGTCTGGGGAAAACTGCGAGAAAATGGAACAAAAGGATATACAACAGGAGAGAAAGGTTCAGACCACGGGATCGCTCGTTCAAGGAGTCGGATGTCTGGACAAGACCAGAAACAGAGACAGCACCAGGGAGCCATCCGCAGTGAATTCAAAAAGCCCCACCATGCAGGACACCGGGCTTGGGAGCCTTGTGGTAGCCCCCTGATGGCCAGACCGGGGACGGGTCACAGATCAGGATGCACAGTCCTGAATCCCAGTCGTGGAAGGGCAGCGGGAGCGGCACGTGACGGGGCAGCACCGCCGGTGGGGAGGCAGGCGGCATATCTGCAAGTTCCCAGAAAAGCGGTCTCCGGCCTAGAGTGCTACCGGACCAGTGAGCAACAGAGCAGGAAACAAGAATAGAAAAATGTGTGCGTGCGAGAGTGCCCACCAGTCTCGAGAGGCGCTGTCCCCCGTGAAGACGGCACTTGTACCCACGGCTAAAGTGCCCAGAAGACGCTCCACGCCCAGGAGCCTCACGTCTCACAATCTGCCTTGAGGTGCGCGTGGGAGGCTGCAGCGGGTTCCCCACCCATGACGGACACGGGATGTCGGGACTGGCGCCCGTCTCTGGGAAACACTGGCTCAGACAGGGCACCTTCTGAAAGCCGGTGATGGACTTGGCTCGAGGGGGACGCGGACACCCCAGACCGGATTCCCTGCCTTCCTGCTCGCGCGCAGGAAGACAAAACCCACAAAGGCTCCGGCTCTGCGCCCATGGAGCTGCCCAGGACCCCGATCCGTGGTCGCCTCGTCCTTTCTCAGGGAGAATGGGCTGCTCCCCACCTAGCGAGAAGCAAGGAGAAGAACCAGTGCGGCACAGGCGCCCCTGGGAAGCAGGGGCCCTGCGGCAGGCGGGGCGCAGGGCCGTGGGCCCGGGGATGATGGAGTGCGAGGCTCCCCGGGGAGTTCGACCTGGCTGAGGAACTGGAACAAACTGTGTGAATAAGCGAATAGGACAGTGACGGCCCGGGGAAGAAAGCCCTGCACAGAGTGGCACTGAACCTGTGCGTGTACCTGGTAGGTGGGGACGCGCACGGGATTCGCCGTGAAACGCTTACCCGGCCATGGAGGCGGGTCGGGGACTAGAGGGCGGGAGATGAGGGCCGGGAGTCCCAGCTCACACATCGGAAAGTCAGTGGGTGCGGTCAGCCAACCCGAAGGAAAGACTAGTATAAGCAGGTGATTCAGAAACAAAGTCGGAATAAGAGCTAAATCGGGGGTGGCCACGGCCGAGGCAGCCGCGTGTGATGACTCCTGCCCCCCTCAAATCCCGTGGAAACGTTTGGCTGCTTTAGTCTGAGGTCGTGGAAACCCAGCCGGCCTGGGGGCTCCGCGACGGTTGGTGCCTGACGCCCCAGTACGCAGGGCGTGTCGCCTCTCAGCGTCAGGCCCCCCATTCCGCCTCCTTCTCGGGGGGCAGACAGACAGGCACCGCGGCCCGCGAGCACGCGAAGACGGCGGGGCTCCGGGCGCAGCTCTGCTGAGCTGACTGCGACGGTTTTTGAAGCGGAATCAACGTGCAAAAGTGTCTGCTGCGGGAATGATGGGGTCTGCAGCTGC
>RJWH01011519.1:0-11888 GCA_004363575.1 Solenodon paradoxus | reverse complement strand
CTAGATGAGCTTTTTATTTTATTTTCACTGCCTATGCTTAGCCTCTAGCTGTAAAATCACTTATATTGTATTGAACTTCAGCTGTTACGTTACAGTTTTTTTTTTTTTTACTGGTCAATACAGTCCTTTTAAGCATTAGTCTCCTTATCCTCTAACATGGGGATAATAACTGCTGAGTGGAAAGAAAAAGTTGAACAGAAATGAAATCTAGGTTTCACTATTCACTGACTCCCCTTCCTATTTTTACTGTAATAAAATACATATAACATAAAATTTACTATCTTAATCCTTTTTAAGTATATAGTTCAATGGTGTTAGATTCGTTCAAATTATTGTGTTACTATCACCAACATCCATCTGCAGAACTCTTTTCGTCTCACAAATTTAAAACTCTATCCATTAAACACTAGTCCTCATTTCCCTCTCCACCTGCTCTCTGGCAATTGCATTCTACTTTTTGACCTAAAGCAATTAATGCATTTTTATTCCTCTCATCATGGGTAAAAATATTTTCCGGTGTATAATGTATAGTCTATCAGAATACTTGATATACACAAGTCATGGCAGTTGGAATTACAATCCTGTACATAAAAGTTTTTTTTGTAAACTATAAAGCACCATAAAAATATGAGTTATTGTTTATTGTTATAACACTAAAGCTAACCAGGACCCCCAATTCTGGTTGTTTATATAGAATTATATCTCAACGCATCATACATTTTTATTAACCTCATATAATTATTTAAAAGCCAACTATATTAATAGTATTACCAAGGTTGTTTTCCTGTTTTTCTTTGGCTAAAAAGGCAGAGTGATTTTTCTTTATGGACAAAGTATCTGAAAAAAATATTTTAATAAATGAATAGTTTTATATTTTAAGTAAATCTTAGCTATGTGGACAAGCATCAGAAAATAAATTATAGATATGTGAGGGTATTTCATTCTTTGTGTCTCACAAACTGGTCATATTTCTGACAGTAAGGTTGAATTTGATCATGTTTAGCCCTACAGGACTGTTTTGCTTTGTGGAAAGAGGTGGATTGATTTTATAGTGTATGCTAACATGATCCTACCTCTCCACTTGGAACAACAAACTCCTCTGTCCTAATGGACAAATAGTTCAAATTTTTATGAAGAAGTAATTCAAGGGAAATGTGTCATGAAACCAGAAACACTGGCAAAAACCATAAGCAAAGACGTTTAGAAATTTAATAAATTGAAGCCTATGTTTAGACAAGAACCTATCTGTACTTAGGTTAGTCTGTATGCAAATTGGAAGACTGAACTTGTCTACAGAGGGTTGGGGGTGGGAGGTGGCTGATTCTGGCTGAGGGAATATAAAACTTTTTTGTGTGTATTAAAACAGCTGAGTTCACTGAAAACTATGTCCCTCTCTATAAAGAAACAAGTACCCAGGTGTGTGTGTGTGTGTGTGTGTACTTCTGGTGGGAAATAATGGAATTGCTTATAAAAGGTAATTTGGTAATGTTCTTCAAAATTATAAGTGCAGTTTGGACCCAGGAACTCTAATTCTGGACATGTACCTGTCATTTATCCCCTCAAGTGTTTCTCTCATAGCTGAATAGATCGCATAAATAGTAACGGCCCATAAGCAGTCAGGGAGACTCAGATGTTTTACAGGAGTCAAAATTACACACATGGGCATACACACATATAAGAAAATGTATATGCCAGGTTGTACATTGCAGCTTTTATGTTTGATAATAGTTATACATTTGGAAATCACCCAATGTTTATAATCTTGTGATAGGCTTAAGAAAATATGATATAGCCATACAATAAAATGCTATGCCAATATGAAAAGATTGAGGATGCTTTTTTATGTGCTGATATGCTTCAAATTATAAAACATACTAAGTAAAAAATGGCAAGATGCAATGCAGTGCATATGCTAACTTTTGTGTAAAAAGAAAGAACTATAAATATTCCTATTCAAACACTGGTAGGGTAAACAAACCAGCTAGCAAAATACTCTCTCAAAACTGGAAGTAGAATAATAAAATGCACATACTCAACCCTTCACTTCATATAAGGAGATATACTAATAATCGAATGCGTGTGTGTGTCTCCTAAAGCCTACTACTGGGTTCTTTCCTCTGTCAATATTTAAGCTAGATCTCATGAAAGTTAGTAAGTAAATCACATAGATATCTTCTGTGTGTGGCTGTGATAAATTTGAATCATCACGTAATTCCTTCTTCAGGATATAAATTCACTTGGTCATGATACCTTACAGGAATTAAGCTCTTGAACCAGGTTGTATCAGGGATAAGGGTGAAAGACTGGATAGGAGATGTTAAGTAGAGAGATACTGGAGGTGATAAGAGACTGGAGGGGAAGCACCAGTAGAATCCATACAAGTGGACAAAGTTTCAGTAGTTCTCAATGTTGAAAAATAGATAAATGTTTATTTTGATGCCTGTAAAAGTTTTCCAAGTCTCCCCACCTTCTTAGAGACCCTGTGTTATCTATATGATCTCATGCGCTATAAGGAAATACTTGGCAGAGCAAGTCAGCCACCATTTTTAGGTCCAGAGATGGATGAAATAGAAGGCATGTCCATCAGATTGAGTAAGCCTTTGTTCCCTCATCAGGGATGGTTCAGACAGAGAATGAGGATAATGAAAATCATTGTCAGATTGTACCACATTCTTCTTTAATTATGAGTCTTGTTTGTGGATTGGTTTTTCTGCCATTTACAGAAATGGCAGAAGGGGCTAACATAGTCATGGATCATTAGGCCCATGAACACTGGAGAAAGCAAGTATCCATCTTTTGCCCATATGAAGGGGAACACTGGAAACAATGCACGCTTCTGGAGGGAAGTGAGGACAAGAGTTAGAAAAGCAGAGCAGAACAGGATTGAATCTTCATGCACACAGTTCCAAATCTATCCTTCCACTG
Source organism: Solenodon paradoxus (assembly GCA_004363575.1). Taxonomy (NCBI): domain Eukaryota; kingdom Metazoa; phylum Chordata; class Mammalia; order Eulipotyphla; family Solenodontidae; genus Solenodon; species Solenodon paradoxus. The sequence goes on along the minus strand of RJWH01011519.1, from coordinate 8,963 downwards.
GCCCTCGATAAGACACAAGCATCCTTGCCCTGCAGTCCTGGGAAAGGGAAAATGCATCTCCCAATGCAGTCTTCTCTCTGCTGTCCAGCAGGGGCAACTTCAGCCATATTCACTTCCCTTTGACTTGTCTCTAAAAGTGCCAGATGCCAGTCTTCCAAACTCAGAGGCACATATGAAGCCAAGAGGCCTTTGGATTCAGTTATCTCTTCAAGACAGATGATGTGCAAAGGACTGAAAATACATTCCTTTTACTCTATCCTCTTTGCAAGTCCTCTGGCATGTGAATGTATTTGGAATTTACTGGGTTTTCTCCTCCTTTGGAGACTCAGACAAAACAGAAGCAGAACTTTTAATCCTATATCCTCTTACACAATTTTACCCTTCACTAGCAGAATGCAGAATTGAGCTTATCAATAGCAACTATAAAATTGTCTTCCACATCTGACCACTTAGGTTATTCGTTACCTCATTTAGTAAATCTCACTTGAGCAATTATTCCCGTCTATCTTCCCTGCCATACCTAGCACAGGGCCTCATCTAACAGATGTCCAATCAATGTTTTCTACAGAGAGCCAAATGCTTTATTTTACATTGGTAAAATAAGCCTGATGCAGATAAAATATAAAAAAGTGATGTATATTTAACTTGTAAGAATTTTTTTAAGGAAAGGTGCAGGTAGGAATATAGGTGAGCAGGCTGACAAGGGGGAAGACAAAGGAGGAAGAAGCATTATATATATTTATTTTTAGTTGTACATGTTGGTTGCTGTCCCTGGCCTGGGATGTGAACTAAGGTCCTTGAGATGTATGTGGACTGTGGTTAGGCTGGAAGCAGTTGACCAAACCAAGACTCTACCAGAGTGCACCTAAATTGTACGATTTAAAAATCTATGACTACTACCTTCCTTTTGAAATGAGAAATGCTGAGCATGCCCTTGTGACCTAGTAGTTAAGGCTACCAGACAGTCCACAAGCATCCCAAGGACCCAGGTTCAAGACCCAGGGCCCAGGGGAACAACCAAGATGAACAACTAAATAAAATAAAAATAAATATTTCTTCCTCCTCTCTCTTCCTGCCTGCCTGCCTACTTGCCTTGATTCCTGCCTGCACCTTTCCTTTGAAGAAATAAATGAGAAATACTTCTTTAAACAAAATTTTTTAATCATTTTGAAAAATATGTGCTAATGTACTTATTTACAATCCCTAGATAATAAAAAAAATAATTTTCCATGCTACTGGAATTTAAAGCAGTGGTAGAGACATGTATTAAATGCATTGATTTGGTTGTTCATAATACTTTCAGTCATCTTACATATTGCTTCTTTATTTTTTTCTCCTGATGCAAGTTGGTGGCCAAGATATAATTTTGCAAGCTTTCCCAAGTAACTAAAGTATTGACTGTTTTTGGATAGCTGTGAAAGTCTTGTTTTAATTTAATATTTATTGCAGTAACTTTGATTTACAAAATATTATAAACTCCTATGTGTAGCTTCCCCTTTACTCCATGCAATTGTCTTTTCGATTTTAAACCTTAGAAACAGTTCTGTCAAAGCATAGCTTCTTATTAATTCAATTTACTTCAAATTTGGTGCTTTTCAGAAACAAAATCAAATAATTATGATAATCATACTATATATAAATAATAAATCTAGGTTACAGACTGAGAGAAAAGTTTAAAAACTAGGAGCAAATATTTGCAAATTATGTATCAAATGAAAGTCTGATATCCAGAATACCTAAATAACTCTTGTAATTCAGTAACAAGACAAATAACATCATTGAATGAGGAAAATATATGAATAGCTATTTCACAAAAAAAGACATACAAATGGTAAATAGGTACATAAAAAGGTGATGATTAGCATTATTAGTCATTAAGAAAATACAGATAAAAACCAAAATGAGACACCATTTATACCCACAAGAAGTGTTAAGAAAAACAGAGAAATAAAAACCCTAGTACACTGTTGGTGGGTATATAAAATGGTACAACTTTGGAGAAAATTTGGCAATACCTTTAAAAGGTAAATATAAGTTTACCATGTGAGCAAGCAAACCTACTTCTGGATATCTACACAAGTGAAATGAAAACAATGTTTCACAAAGACTTGTATATGAATGTTCAGAACCACGTTATTTATAATTGTCAAAATCCAGAAACAATCCAACTGTTTATCAAATGAAAATAAAGTAAGATTTTATGGTATGTTCATACAATGGAATTTTGCTCAACAATAAAAAGGAGCAAAGGATGGATACATGCTACAACCTGAATGAACCTCAAAAGCACTTTGCTGAGGGAAAGAAGACAGACCTATTGTCCAAGAACTGGCATATCTACAGAGATAGACTTTAGTGTTTGCCTGGGGCTGGGAGTAAGAACAGAGATTGACTAAAAGTGAATAGGAGGGTCTTATTGGAGTAATGAAAATGTCCTGCAATTGAATCTTGGTGATAGTCACAAACTATACAGTTACTAAAAGTTATTTAATTGTAGACATAAAACAAGCCAATTTTATGGCATGTAAATTATGTCTCAGTAAAACTGTTGAAATGTTTTTAATGGTTTAAGTCTGCTGGAGGTGTGGTTACAAGTGTTCCTTTCATCATTACTGACAGTTTCATCGCACTAACATTTCTCTTAATTATCAAACTTAGATTTGAGGACATGTCTGCATATGTATTTTTAAATGACCTAAGGGCTATGTGCTTATTGAAGAAAATTCACAAAAGTCCTTATATAATTCAACTCCCTAAACACTGTCAATATTTTGATGTCTATCTTTTGTAGGGGGCATCCATCATAGCTTTCATATTCATGGTTGCCTGTTAGCTTTTGAATAGTTTTTTTTATAGTCGGGGAATGTGATCCTTGAAAGATCTGTCAAAAAATTCTTGATTTCTTCCATCAAAAGTGGATTCTAATCCCTTTTCCATGAACATGGGTAAGCACTCATAGTTACCTCATTGACTAGAATGTGGCTAAAATTATGCCATGTGACTGCCTTCTGATCCAAGTTTATAAAAAGCGAAACCATTTCTACATTGCTGTCTCTTTTGGGATGCTCACCCTTAAAACTGAATCATCCTGTTGTAAAGAAGCCCAGGCCACATGCTGTCAAATGCAGCTTCCCTAATATCACCCAAACAACAACGCAGTGATGAGACATACCTTATTGCTGAAGCACTGCCTCATGAAATCTGAGAGGGTCTCAGAGAGGAAGAACAATATCTCTCTTGATCCATTGAGAGTTAGATAGTTGGTTGAAGGTGGGTCTTTCAATACAGAGGCTCGGGGAAAGAGCTTAGAATTAGTGGTAACAGTAAGGTGAGCATTTTGAGGCTAGAGGCTCTAAGTTTTTTTTTAGTATATAAAGTCTTCTATTGAAAGTGGTCTTCAGGAAGTTACTGAAAATCCCAATATCATGCACAGCTTTTATATTCCTGGGTGAAAGTCTACTGGAATATGTTTTGCTAACAGACAATGGAATATAAGATCAGATTAATGCAGTACGTAAGCTTGGTAAGGATACATTGTTTGGTTCTTCATGGAAAGGCCACATGTAGCTGTTACATGTAAGAAAGTGAACTGTCAGATGACACTAGCAACCAGTTACACTGAGTCAGGCAGATTAACTGTTCCCTCTCAACTTTGCCCAATTTACAGAATAAATGTTGTTTCTTCAAGCCATTACATTTTGGGATGGTTTATTGTACACCAATAGATAACTAGAATGAAGAAATTCCCATATCTTAGTGCAACTTCCCAGCAGAGGAGTAAAAACTCAGATTCACAGTCATACCTGCGTGTAGTGTGCAGGGAGACATGACTTTACCTCTGTCAATCAGATATACCCATGTGAGACTCCAGTTTAGAGGGGAACAATATATAATGCTTCCATTCTTTCTGGAGATATGTCTATCCTCTAATGGGAGCAGTAGCATTTTCTTGGTGGTCACAAAGTTAAGTTCTTGAAACATATCTAGCATTAGGATAGCAGTAATGGAAGTTTCCTCTAGTGATCAGTGACTGTAGTTTATCAAGTTTGTTTGATGTATGGTTTCAACTTCTCTTCCTGGATGTTTAACTTCAAGCCCAATTCAGTAGCCCTCTAGTATAAGTGTGAGAATTATTAATGAGTGACTTTTCTACTTAATTACTACCTTGATCAAGAAGTTGTACCAGAAGTGGTTTCAAGCAATGGATTCAGGAAAAGAGGAGGACCTTCAGTTTGTTATGTCTTTCAATTGCTGATGCCTCTGAAACTTGACGGGTGTTACGTACACAACATACATCAATAAAAATACAGTTCTTTACATTTTTATCATTGCTCACTAAAAAATGATAGCATGCTTGTTTGGGGGCAAGATTTTGAGGGAGGTAGAGGCAGTTGTAACTGTATAATATGAAAGGCTTAAGGAATTCAAAATGTGCAGTATAAACTATTTGCTTCTAGGGAAACTGGACATTTTGAAGAAAAAGAAAAGCTTGTAACAAAATAAAAGCAGAAATGCATGACATTTCTATTTTTTTATTCAAAGAATCTTTTATCACTTGCATCCACTGGACTGATATAGCTAAAACAAAGCTCAAATTTTGATTCTTAGGCTGCTGTATAAAAACATTGGCTTACCAGATATTTTACATAAAAGTTCTGTTGGATTGGGAGAGTAAGATGTCCAGAATTGGAATGGAGACATGTAAGACTCAAATACTTCAGTACCCAAACTCCATAGAGCTTGCCTTCTTCCCCTGATTGATGAGACTGTTCCCTACTTGAAAACTCTAACAACCTTGCTGAGAGTGTTACCTTGAATAGGAGAGAAAAACGTCTCCCAATTTCTTAGCCCACTGCTTTTGATTATTGCCACACCTAAACTAGAATCAAGTCATGGCAGGCTCCAGTTGGCAAGTTGCAAATTTACTAAAGTATATTGGCAAAAATTAGAGTCTATTTAGTGAGTGCTAGATCAGGGAAAGGAGAAACAAGCATAAAATAATGAATTCATTATTTAGGAAGCACTTACCAGGAGATTCTAATTTCACTGTGCTAGCTTAACATGCTGAAAGTGGTTCCCAATTGTTTGTTCAGTTGAACTCAATAAAAAGACCAGAATAAAGAAAATTGAAATGCTAGAAGTTTCTTGGTATGTTACAGGTGATGGAAATCAAAGATTTTGGAAAATAGAAATTGGGTAGTGGATTTGTGATGCATTACTTATGTACCATTCAGTTCATATAATGTGGTACTTTATACAGAGAGCATCTGCATAATATCTTCTAGTAGTAGCTGAGCTACATAAGCAATGGTCCAAGTTATCAGTTTAACATGTAGTTAAATCTAAAAAATAATATACAATGACTCAACTCATTTCCTAACCCTTTCCAGTCACCAAGTAACCTCACAACCTTTCCAAGGGCAGAATGCGGGGCAGTTGACTTGAAGTGTGCTTCATCTGTGACTAGAGACAATTAATGGCCACTGGTCATGGAAAGTGGTGGAAAAAATACTGGATACTGCTTTGCCCTTCCTGATTAGTTAGGGTACCAGCCAGTTGTGCTATGTGTTAAGCCACAGGCTGAGAAATGCATGAAACTACCAGGTTCCAATTGGTGGGATCAGTGAGAAATTATGTTTGGTCACTGCTTCTCAGAGGTGATTTTGCCAACTAGAGAATGTTTGTGGCAATTTCTGCAGATGGTATTGATTGTTGTAATTGGCTGCTATTAGAACCTAGTAAGTAGAGATCAGGCACGCTGCTCAACACAGTGCCTAAAACAGTACCCTCAACCCAACCCAGAATTATCCAGCTGCAAATATCAATAGCCCCAAATGTAACGACCCCTGGGTTATGTGTATATAAAATATGTACAGGAAAGACAGACTTAACCTGCTGTGTTGCATGTAGAGCAGAGATTGGCAAATATTTTTAAAGGGCCAGAAAATAAATATTTTAGACTTTGTGGGTCATATGGTTTCTGCTTCAACCATAGACGATGCAATTTACTCTTGAACAACATAGAGGTTAGATGGGCTGATACCGTCATAGTCAAAAATTGAATATAATTTTGACTCCCACAAAACCTTTTTTTGAATGATTATAGTTGGTTTCATATTTTTTTAACTTTTTTAAAAAATATTTATTTGGATAACTTTATTTTACAAAATAATATAATGCCATATGTGCAGGTCCACCACTCAACAAATATGTGACAACACACTATATGCACCACCACGTTACCAAAAGCCCTCCACCACTGTCCAGTGGACCCCAACACCACTTGCTCCTGCCTCTAACTCTTCCCCACTGGTAGCCTCAGTTTTGTTATCAACATCCAAGGGTTAGTTTTTGTTTTTCTGTTTGCTTGCTTTTTTTCTTTATATTCCACATATGAGTGAGATCATCCGGTACTTGTCTTTCTCCTTCTGACTTATTTCACTGTGCATAATCCCCTCTAATTCCATCCATGTTGTCAAAATTACAGGATTTCCTTTTTAGGGCTGCGTAGTATTCCATTATATATTATATCTTTTTCAATTTTATTTTAAATTAATTTTATTAATGAATGTTTCATCATAGCATATAGGTTTAAGGTATGCATCATAGTAAATCCACACCAGTATGTGATATATTAAGTTCACAATAATTTTAGTTCTTCCTTCACTATACAATTAATCCCCTTTACCCCGTCTGCTGCCCACCCTCCTCCTCTTTATACAACTACTGATTTGCTTTTCTTTTGACTAAAAGTCTGTTTTTGTTTGATTTAATTCACTTGTTTGCTTAGTATCTCTGTATACCACGTGAGTGATATCATATGATGACTGTACTTCTTCTGGCTTATCTCACTAGGCCTAATTCCCTCTAGATCCATCCATATTGCCGCAAATGGCAGGATTTCCTCTTTTTGATAGAGGTATAGTATTCCATTGTGTATATATACCACATTGTCTTTATACATTTATCTGATGATGGGCATTTAGGTAGTTTCCAGTTCTTGGCTATTGTAAATAATGCTACAATAAACATAGGGGTGCATATATCTTTGTGAATTTGTGGTTTGGGGGTAGATATACAGATCATATGGGGATTTCCATTTTCACATTCTTGAGGGGTCTCCATACTGCTATCCATAAATGTCACACAGTCGTTTACACTCCCAACAACAGCGTAAAAGTTTCCCTTTTCTCTTCATCCTCACCAACATTTGTTGTTTCTAGGCTTTGAGTAATAGCCAGTCTCACGGGTGTAAGGTAATATCTCATTATTTGCATTTTCCTAATTGCAAGTAAGGAAGAACACCTTTTCATATGCCTGTTAGCCATCCGTATGTCTTCTTTGGAGAAATGTTTATCCAATTCTCCTGCCCATTTTTTATGGGGTTGTTTGTTTTTTTTTGTCGTTGAGTTTTATGAGTTCTTTGTATATTTTGGATGTTAAGCCCTTATCAGATGTATGACATGCAAATATATTCTCCCAGTCAATAGATTGACTTTTTGTTTTAGTGATGGTTTCTTTCACTGTGCAGAATCTTTTTTATTTGATGTAGTTGCATTTGTTTATTTTTGTTTGTTTTCCCTTTATGTTGGAGTTGAGTCAGCAAAGACCTCTCTAAGACTAATGTCATGGAATGCATTGTTTTTATTTCACTCTGAGTATTTATGATTTCCATTCTTATACTCAAGTCTCTAATCCATTTTGAAGTAATTTTTGTGAATGGTGTTAGGGTGGTCTAGCTTCATTCTTTTGCATGTGGCTGTCCAGTTTTCCCAGCACCATTTGTTGAAAAGACTTTCCTTTCTCCATCGTATGCTCTTGGCTCTTTTGTCATAAATTAACTGACCATATATGTGAGTTATTTCTGGTGATTCAGTTCTGTTCCACTGATCTCTGTCTCTGTCTTTATTCCAGTACCATATACTTTTGATCATTACCACATTGTAATTTAGTTCAAGATCTACTCCCTCAAAATTATAACTGCTAATAACCTGCTATTAGTAGTTATCAGAAGCCTTCCTGATAGCATAAACAGTTGATTAACTCATTTGGATACATATTTTGCATCTTATGGATATTATGTACTCTATTATTCAAATAAAATAAGCTAGATAGAATAAATGTTGTTTGGAAAAGCATAAATAGATCATCATAAAGGTCTTCATTCTCAGTATCTTCACATTGAGTAGGCTGAGAAGGTAGAGGAAGAGAAGAGATGGAAGAAATTTCATAAACAATCAGACCCACATAGTTCAAAGCCATGTTGTTCTAAGGTCCACTGCATCATAAATGAAAACACAAGTCTGTTTTCCAATAAAATTTTATTTTTACAAACAGGTTATGGACTGGATTTGGACCACAGGAAATAGTTTGCCAACTCCTGACTACCATATATATATATTGCTTTCCTGTAATTGAAATTAGAAATTACCCTAGTATTTTACATTTTATGTAGAAAACACATACCACAAAGTGACACTTCAATATATGTTCTAGGTGTCTCACTGACCTTCACACAAAGCATTCAGATTGTTAAGAAATATAAAAGACAGAATAGGTCTCTAATGAGAGCTACATTGACAGTCCTCTGCAACTCAGATATAATAATGGGACCACAGAAAGGTCTTTAATCTCCAAATACATTCAATTAAAAATCTGTCCAGGAGAATGAAAGTTATTTTATGGCCTTCTACTACTCTACCTGTGTTCTTTCTGGTAGACATTTGCTGTTTGCAGCTACCCAGCATCCTCTTCCACTTCCCAAGAATTCCCCAGTTTTCTTTGGGGGAATATTTCTTCTTCATTAGTGTGGTCTTAGAGCAACATAGTTTGAGGTTCTATCCTTACCCTTCGTAAGCCAAAGGCATTTAGACCTTCCTCACTTTGCCCACTTCAAAGGCCAGGATGGAGAAGTTGGCCTGAGCTTTGCTAATATGATACTCTCTCCTAAGACTTTGAATCTT
>RJWH01011518.1:0-11891 GCA_004363575.1 Solenodon paradoxus | reverse complement strand
ATCAACAATTAAATAAAAGAAATAAAGTGATTCTTCCTCCACTCTCTTCCTACCTGCCTGCCTAGTCACCTTCATTCCTGTCTGAAACCATATTTCAAAATAAGTGAAAAATACAGGCAGCCTCACCATTAATGAAAGGTTGAAAAGTAAGACTCTAGTACTAGTTTCTATTGTGCTATTACATAAAATTTAATCTTTATGTGTATACCTCACATGAGAAAGTGATTGAAATGGATGACTGATAAAATGTTTTGCAGGGTCATATCCAACACAATTAGTCTGGATCTTTTAAATAGTACAGATGATAAACACCACTTTTTGAAAATTAAAAATCCAGTGTACCCTGGTAGAGCAGTAGTTAGGTCATTCTCCTCTGAAGGAGCACAGGCCACACACCACTGGGGTTGAGTCCCAGGTGAGGGGGAACAACCAGTGTGAACATAACAATTTTAATTAAAGTCCCTCACTTTATAACTTGTACTCCACAACAAATAATTTATTCTCTAATGCTTCCTATTTCTTTGAAGAGCTCCATAAATATGTTCTGATTTTACTGGAATTACTATTAGCACCTTAGTCTCATGCAAATGGATTTCTATCACTTCATTGTCAACAGTTACATTTGTGCTGTTGTGTCTAGTCAACAGCTCATTTTCTCTCTCTCTCTCTACCTCTTTCTCTCTTTTAGTATATCAATGATGCTAAATGGAGCTACCATTCAATCCACCAATCCCACTCCTATGTATGTACTCAGAGAATAAAAATTCTCATCAGAAAACAAAATCTAACCTCCATGTTCATAACACAGTTCACCATAGCCAAGACATGGGGACAATCTAAATGCCCATTAACAGATGACTGAATAAAGAAACTTTTGATTATATACTCAGTGGGATGCAATGTAGGTATACTTTTTGCAAAAGTTGAATAAACCTGGAGGAAATCATGTTAAGTGAAATTAACCGGAAAAGAAAAGAGAAGTACAGGATGGTTTCACTCCTATGTGGAATAAAATGAAGCAAAACAAATGAATGGACAGAACTTAACAAAGCCACAGGAGGAATAACTGTGTATCAGAAGGGTAGGAGAGAGAGAGAAGAAAAGAGGGAACATTAATGGGGTGAAGGGCATGGGAACTGTAGTGGTGGGTGTGGTGTGAGATACAGACTGAGGTATGAATTCAATATTCTAAAACAAACATAGCAAATTTAAATGAAAAAAAAATTATTAAAACCTATGAATTTACAAGGTGTTAGTTAAGAGTATGAGCACAAACACTTGATCCGGACCACAGTCTTAATGCTGTACAATAAGAAAATTGTAATTAATGACCCCAAATAAGAACAGCAATGCTGTTTCTAATTTAAATTAGTTTAGGAGTTATACTATCTCCTGAGTGGACCTATTCATAAAGTATTTCAGTTTGATTGGGTTTAACTGAAAAGGTGTTGCAGGTTCTGAGTCTGGTGTTAGTTTCAAGCTCTACCTTTCTTGATTTTTTTTTGTTTTACATCCAGGGTTTTGTCCTCAAGTACAGTGAAATAATTGCGTGTATAATGGTAAGGAAGGATACCTACTGCCGAGATTCAAACACTGAAGAAGAGAAGGAAAAATACTCTAAAATGACTCCTGTATACTGAGTAAGCAAATGAATGAAACAGGCAATTGAATGGAATAAAATAAGCAAAAGAAACAGAGGAGGAGAAATTTCAAGCAGAATGATAATCCTTCCCCATTGTGTGTGAGTGGCTGTACGGTCATATATTTAGGTTAAGAACTAAAGAAGAGTCATCATGCTCAGAAAAACTACTTTGAGGGAATGTGAAAAAATACATTGTGATAACCACAAAATATTTTAAAAGTCTCTCCTTAAAGTAACAAAAACTAGAACATTATGAATTCTAAACATTAGAAAAGACTACTGGCCAATAGGGATATGTGGGAATAAGGCAAAACCTTACTCCTGAAATAGCTGACCCTTGAACAATATAGGGGTAAGTGACATCCTACCACCCTGGGCATTTCTCTGTTTAAAAATAAAATAAACAAATTATAAATCAATATATCAAACAAGCAAATGGCAATCTCTCATTTCTAAGTACATAAAGATCTCATGTAATGGTGAAGAAAGCTTGGCGATGTGGTGGAGAACAGTGTGTGTTGACATATCTGAGGAATAGAAAAACTGTATATATGGGGAACCGCACATATGAATTTAGTGCATAGAATGTTACTTATCTAAAAATGCAAAAATATGTCTCAGATGATCAGGTAAATTTTCTCAGCTTCCGTGTCTCTCAAATTTTTCTGAAGTACCTACATGGTGCTCTGACTCACCAGGATGAGGTCTGTGAGTAGGACATCTCCACGTGGAAGTTTGAGTTCTTCCTTGGATAGTGATGATGGAGACAGAAGCTGTGTCTTTAGGCAGGCTAGCAGGAAGGGATGAAATGTTAGTCTTCGAACCAGATGTGGGAGTTCAAGGGCAACAATCATGTCCATGACACCCCAAAGTTGTAGAAGCTGAAGGATATCAACAGAGTCGATTTCTACGGCTCTCTGTGTCTGCTCACTGTACAATTTTGCCTCTTGTAACACCAACCTCTTGCAATTGATTTCCCTGAGGGCATTTCTTTGGACAAAAGGGAAATTTTTCTTAATGATTCTCTGATCTCAAGAGATGAGATGAGAAATCAAGTGAATCCAGTTTTTGTTACTCCTCCATGAATTCTCTGGCCTCCAGAGGTCGAATATCCTCTTCCTGCATCTCATCCTTGAGTTCAAGCTTTCTCACATGCCTAAGATTGATGAATCTGTCTTGACTAAAACACTAGGAGTTTCAAAACACTATAAGTGGTGGGGAAATAGACACTAATATCCCCCCAAAAATTTCTATTCCCTTCTTCAACAAAGCAGGGAACTGATTTCCTTTATCTAAATCCTTTGGCTTCTGCTCCTTGAGTAATGATAACCTTTCCGGAACCATTTGATATAAGTTCAAAGCTTTCATTAGGTCCCTTGTTATAGAATAATTGATGATTATACTAGGTGCATTTAGATCATTTAATCCTATAACTTGATTTAACATATTTTAATTATGTTAATCTGTTTCTTCATTTCGGACAACAGTGGACAGGTAAAACAGATGTCAGGAAAAGGTGAGTCGTTTGGATGCCAGGCTCTGGTTGAAATTTTAAGCTTCTTGTTTGGGGGGGAAATCTGATATTCTGTTGCTGGGAAATGGAAAAAATGAATATTTCCTTAGAATACTGGGTTATTTACAGGCAGAGCAAGATGAAAACCACTTGAGTGGTTTTCAAACCATGCTTTTTCCACCCAGGACTACGAGGAGATAGAGTTAGATGGAGAATTGAGAACAGGTATCCATGGCGTCTTTACCTGCCTCCTCAACCAGATATCTTCCGCTTTTGTTGTTTGACTTCATTTAAAGATTTTTTCTATTAAAGTGTTTCAACACTCAAGACCACTTTGGGGACTGGTTTTAGAATTGTTCTTGCTCATCTGAACGAACATTGTATTTAGAGATAGACAAACACAGTGTCATAAAGAAACTCAAGTACTCCATGGTTTCCTTGCCACCATGCTTTCTCTTCACATGGAAATGCTTCCCTCCACTGTTATTGGGTAATCACCCCACAAGCACTTTGTCGTAAAATTTATGTTGCTTTCCAAAAAATACCCAAACCAAATCTCAATTCTGCAATTTTTACAAAATCCCATTGTATGCGGAGGTAAACTCCATTGCAGCGATGAGGCTGCTGTAACTTCATGATCATCATAAAGTTACAGTCAGAGAAAATGAGGGAATAGTGATTGAATTTTAAGTCAAAGATGCTTCCAGTTATCAAACTCTGTCACTGATTGTCAACCGGGTGTGATTTTTTTCTCTTGTATATGTGCAAGTATCTCAAGGGATGTTGCCAAATACTGAAAATACACAGGATAGAACCCAACACGCATAATTATCCTGTGAAGAGCGAGAGGGTGTGAAACCTACCCCAAACCAGCTTTTCTTAACTTTGATGTGTATATGGATTACCCAGCTTCATTTCAAGTGTAGACTCGGGTTCTGCAAATCCTGGTGGGTCCAGAGATTCTGGAAATCTAACAATCTCCTCAGCGAAGTTGATGCTGTATGTCCTGATCTGTGGACCACTCTTTTAATAGCAAGACTGTGGGTTAAAATCAGGTGTAGGGAGTTTTAGGTATTTTGAACAAAATATATTTATATGTAATTTTGAAAAAGGAGTATGTTCACTCATTCCAGAGGCTGCTATGATCTCTGCTTGAGTCTTTAATATCATGACCCTTTTATGACATCAACTGATAAGCTTCTGAAAAAGACTTTGATTTTTTTTAATATAAGGATCTTGAGTGACACCATCTAATCTATCTGAAGAGACTTACTGGTGCAATAAATTAAATATTTTCTGCAACCTAATCCTCAGTACATCTGACATATTTCTACACAATAGGGAAATAAATTGTCAGATGGAATAATGTTGCTAATCAGCTGGATGATAAGTTTATCACCATGGTGTCTGAATGTGGAAAAGGAAGGTAAAATATTTGCAATCAGAGAGAGATATGCAGGTGATACAATGATGACTTTGAAGGTGGAGGAAGGGCCATGAATGTGGAATGTATGTGGTCACAGGAAAGTGGAAGAGAAAAAGAAACAGATTCTCTCCTGGAGACTTCAGAAGGAACCAGCCTGAAGATATTTTAATTTTATCCCATTTAGGCTCATTTCTGGCTTCTTACCATCCAACCTGTGGTATATAAATTGTTTATTTTTAAAAGCTAGTGTGGTTATTTCTTAGAGAAGCAATAGGAATGCAATAGAGATGCTTATCCAGTAAGTATTTTTGAGAAAATTGAATCTAACCCCTTCAACGCACTCATTATACTTCCTTTGGGTAAGTTTATTTTGTGTGGAATTCCCACACTGGAAAATAAAAACTTAAGTCAATAAGGAGATTCTGCTCCATTAGCTGGTACTGGAAGTCTACTTATGATAATACATATAATAGAGATGAATTTCAGGTGTTCATATATTAGTTTACGGAACATAAGTGATAATTACCTTTAAGGTTACTCATTTTACTTAAAATCTATGTGACTACCTTCATGTAATTTCATGCTAATTCAACCACTCATTTTTTTATTTTTGCTTCTCAATTTTAAAATGCCTTTCAATATAAAAGATGGAATTATTATTGAGAATGTGTGTGTGCATGTATGTTTGCATAAATTTAATTGGAAGAAAATTGTTTATAATTTTATAATGGCTTGCACCACTATATATTCCTTAACCATGAAATTTTTGTTGTTCTCTGCAATTTATTGCTACATGTTTTACTTATCTCTCAAAATACCCATTGATTCAGGATTATTATTGCAAATTACCATCAGAAATAAACTTAGGGTCAGGAAGACCAATGTTTTATAATTATATGTAAAAAGCAAGTAAAGCTTATAGTCCCTTTTGTGAATTGTGTAGAAATTAACCTGTGCAGTATGTATAATTAATTTTGCAGTCCTACATTCATCCAGCAAGTTTAATATACATAGCTTTAATATGCGTAGTCTACTGTATGTCAGATTCTGCAAGTCATTATGTGGTAGTAATTTTACTGAAGGAAAGTAATCTAAGGATACACAATTCCTCTCTGGATTAAGAGCATGAGTAGCTGAGCACAACTGTCAAGGAGATACATTTTCTGAGTTGAAAGCGTAGGACCAAAGGTGGGTATAAGAGTGATGGGATCAAATTAAGCCCAATCATGTTTGATAATCCAATTTTTATAAACAGGAAGATACACTCAGATGTATAAATAGATTACAGTCTCATAAACACTTTCAAAATATATATTTACTACTGTAACATGATGGATTATTTGTGAGACCCATTGTGCAACTCATCCCTGACAATAGAATCACGGTATCTGAGTGGAGCCAGAATAAACCCCACAGTGTGATACATTCAGTAATAAGGACTAGTACTAAACCATCAGATTTAGGATGCCTCACCAGACAGCAATGACCAGCTGAGGCAGAAGTTAAACGAAATACAAATGAGGACAATTGTAAGAATGTGACTTTTTATTTCTGTCAATTTTCTGATGTTGGAGACAATATTCAAAATTATTCTACTACTCATATTCATTTCAGATAATGTTATTAACTACGGACTATGTGGAGATTCCTTTTCAGGGTACTTGGAAAGATTAGAAAGACAATTTTCTTTTTGGAGAAAAATGGCGATCCTGAGTCAAGTTATTGTCAAAACATAAGCTTTTTTGATTCTGTCTTTGATCATGAATTTGAAAAGAATCTGGAGCAGAAAGGAGATAAGTCATGGGTGTCTTTGATCATCATTCACTAACCCTTTGGTGGCATCAAAAGTTTAGAAAACGGGAGGTATTTATGTAGGGAAATGGAAAGAGTTATATCTGTAGGTAGCGGCAGATATTTTCAAAGAGAAAAAGTGAGAAAATCCAGTAATAAAACATTAAATTACCCAACCAACTCATTGCATCAATGAAGAAAACCCCTACTTATGGATTCAGTCTCCCATACTTAAATGAGTAGATATACAACATGAAAAATATGCTGTTTAAAAATAGAATGTGTGGTTCAAACTTTTGCTTCTTCACATTCAAGGTTTTATATGACATCAAGAGTACATTGGTTTGATCTATTTATTCAGTTTTGTTTTTCACATGAGTCCCCTGAAAACTATATCTTTGGTTATCAGGTTTTGCCAGAAACAATGGTAGACATTATGCACACAAACTGAATAAGGCAATAAAATAAGGTGACATGTTGTATCACAGAAGCATTTAAATTCTATATTGTTAGTCAGAATAGTTACCACAGTGAAATAAAGAGTGGCAGATCCAAACTGAAAAAGAGGTTTCATGTATCTATTTGTAATGAAAATGGTAGTAATTGCCTTAGGTATCAAGTGTAGTTTTATTTAATTCTCATGAGTTACACAACTCATGCTTATGTTTCAAGACAAATAGAAAGAATTGGACTATATGTATGCCATTTAAGAAGAAATTATTTTGCGGTATAATCCACGTTCTCTTTAGAAATAGTGGAAATTTTCCAAAAAGTCTGTTATTATAAAAAATTATTAAAGTAGAAAAATAGACAGAGGAAAGTACATCTATATCAGACAGAGAAGAATGCTTAATTAATTGAATTAGTTACTATTTATAAAGATATTGAACTTTTCAAAAAGTGAAAAATCCAGGAAATAAATAGAAGAAATTCTACTTCCATAATATGATCAAAATTGCAAATTTATGACACTGTGGATTTGTGACATCTTCAAAGACACATCTTCAGCCACAGAAAATTAGCCCTTTTACAGCTGCCAACCACGAGATCCTTCTGAGAACCCCCTTTATGTCTTAATTCCTCAGACTGTTGATGAAGGGGTTGAGTGTGAGTGTGACCACTGTGAACATCACTGAGGCTATGGCACTTGAGTGTGAGCTCTAAGTACCAGCAGAGCTAAGGTACAATCCTAGACATGTAAATACTCAGGATAAATACGAAAATACAGCTAATTCTTACATAGATCCAATGAGGGGTAACTCTTCTAACTTGGGGGAAAAGCCCTTATCAAATATGGATATAGGACCTATGGACTTGTATTTGTATAATTTACATGACGTGCTCATTTTTCTTATTGTAAATAGTAATTAAGTCTGAATAAAGAAATAAGGAATCAATAAATGGAAATCAATAGATGGAAATGTATCTCTACCAAGCCGTTGTGTTCTGCTCCCATTTATGAATCAGGTGCACATGGGGTAGGAGGGGGATCCTCTTCCTAAGCTCCTGCTTCCTCACAAGGGGTGAGAATAGTAGAAGACACAGACTGATGCAGTCAGCTCTGGCAAGGGGCATTTTTAATGTAGGACAAAAAAGTATAGTTCCTTTTAGGCCTCTTTTAGAGACTGGGGGTTAGGTAACACAAATGTCCCTTTTTCATTGTGTTAAAAGCAGCCTTGCTTTATTAAAAATAGGAAAAAATTGGCACTTATATTAAAGTGACAGGACATTAGGGAAACATGAAAAAAATGGTGCTGTCCCATTTTAAATGGCATGTATGGTCGGCATAGGATTAGCTATTAAAATGGTTGCAGAATGTTTCTAATTTCTATTGGAAAAATGTGGAAGATATGTGTGCAAATAAATTCTACTAGACCTCCTTCAGAGACTAAGGGTATATTTTTAACATAAACCACTTATATTATGACATGCGCTATCAGCAACTTGATTCCATGTACTCATTTGGATAAAATAAAATGTCTGTAAGGCTTTTCTCCATTGATTGAAGCTTGGATTCAAGAATGGTCTCCTCCAAAAGATTATCAGTGGTCCAGATTTATGCAATATGGTGTAAAGCGAAAATGCCATGTGAGCGAAGACAATTTTGGTAGAAAGGGCTGAAGAAGATCTGAAAATGTTTCCTCCTAGTAAACAATGAAAAGAAATCAATAATACATATTTGGGGAATCACATCGTAATGGCATATGTGGTGTAAAAACAAAGATTTGTTTTTATTACAACTCACTTATGGGTTGAACTGTTTTAAGACAATTAGATGGTAAAGAACAAACATGGACTACTATAAATTTAATCTGATGGTGATTCCTGTTCCATCACTGGTATCTCCAGGAGTGGGTCGTCATTAACCTTGGTGCTCACAGAGACGTTGATATCACTCAAGATTTTTCTCCAGATAATCCAGGAAGTGTTGGCTACTGTGTGATAGGGACGGAGTACATCTTTATTTCTCCATTTCTTCCACTAATTTAATAAGTATCCAGTTGCCTGTATTCATGCATGGTATACTCTTTTCTACATTCAATTCAGAAAACAGTAATAATTATTTTTAAAAAAACAAAAAAGGTTATTTATACTATTTCAAAAATAAAGAGATTAAATGCTGTGTGTATGGTAAACCACAGATTATCTTTGATTAACTGATACAAGTATCAGGAGTTAGTTCATTGAGGGGTTCAAGTCCTGCTACTGCAGAGCAAGTATTCCAGAGGCAAAGGTCTCTGTCAGGTGGGCACTGAATTTCAGCTGAAGAGTTTAATTAGGGACTGTTTTATGTCTTTGTTTCTAAGACTATAGATAAAAGGGTTCAGCATGGGTGAGACCACTGTGTACATCACAGAAGCTATTGCAGTGTCCTTGGAGTTATGAGAAGCAGCAGAACAAAGATAAACCCCAAATGCAGTCCTATAGAACAAGGAGACCATGGAGAGATGAGACCCACACGTGGAAAATGCTTTATACTTGCCACTGGCTGATGAAATTCTCAAAACAGAGGTTACAATCTTAGAGTAAGAGAAAAGGATACCCGTGAGAGGAATAATACCCAGAAGGCCTGTTGCCAAGTACATCACTAGATCATTGAGGAAGGTGTCAGAACAAGCCAGTTGGATCAGCTGATTAAATTCACAGAAAAATGTGGGATTTCACACTTTCTACAAAAAGTCATAGGACCATTAAACCACGTAGGAGAGAGTTCAGGAGACTGAGTAAACAGGAAAGAAGAAGCAGGATGCCACAGAACCTAGGATTCATGATGATCATATAGTATAAAGGGTGACGGATGGCCACAAAGTGGTCATAGGCCATCACTGCCAAAAGGAAATTGTCTAATATTCCAAAAAGCATGAAAAAGTAAATCTAGCTGAGGCAGCCTTCAAAGGCGATGACTTTGATCTTCATGTGAATATTCAGCAACATCTTAGGGACAGTGGTGGAGGTAAAACAGATGTCTGTAAAGGACAGGTTGGCTAGGAAGAAATACATGGGCGTGTGGACATGAGGATCAGAGATGATGGCCAGGATTATGAGATTTCCAATGAAGGTGACCAGATACATGGACAAGAACAACCAGAATAAAACAGGCTGTAGCACCGCCTCTTCTGAGAGTCCCAGGAGGATAAATTCTGAAGGACGAGTTTGATTTTCAGTTTCCATTTAGTTTATGGAATTGCTGGATTAGAAGAAAAGAGGAACACACACCGAAGCACAAACATTGATCAGTAAATTAACATAAATGTTATGGCTTTATCTGAAACACATTTAATTAAGTAATCCCACTATATTTTCTATAGATCTAGTGCCTGTTATTTGAAAATGTCAAGAATCCTTATGTTGGTGCCTCTGGTGGAGAGGTGGTTTGTTGGAGTTCACATACATGTCTTGGTCCAGGGTTTGAATGCCAGGAGTGCCAAGAAAAACAAAGATGAGAAACTAAACTAAATAAATGTTTCTTCCTCCTCTCACTTCCTGCCTGCTTACCTCATTCCTTCCTGCACCTTTTCTTTAAAAAATACCAAAGAATACTCAATGTAATGTCCTCTCTTGTTACTGTTAGATCACCCATCTCTGTGTGCCCTATCCAAACACCGTTTAAGGGCATATTGCTGCTGCAAATTCCCTGATTCATTTTCATTCAACAAATAGTTTTATAATTGTATTGAGCTAATTTTGATTTCAAAACAATGTACATTTGGATGTGTAGGTTTACTCTTCATCAGGTACATAATAATGCCTCACACCCACTGCCAAATTACCAAATTTCCTCCCACACATCAGACCACCTGTTTGTCCACACCTCTTTCCTCAATGGTAACCTAAGTTCTATATTCAGTGTCTGTGGGTTGGTTTTTGATTTCCTTGCTTTGTTACTTTATATTCAACAGAAAGCGAGATAATCCAATATTTCTCTTTCTCTTTCTACCTTATTTCATTGAGCATCATCCCTTCTAGATCTATCCATGTTGTCATAAATGGCATCTATCCACCTGTTAGGGCTATGTAGTATTTCATACATACCATATGATGAAAATAATCATAAAATTATTATTTAAATTACTGGAAATATCAGTGAATTTAATTTTAAAATCTTAGTTCTTTTTCAAGTTATGCTTTAGATGTGTATGGCTGTGTATCAATAGACTATCAATAAATAAGTAAACTATTTCACTGATCATGATTATTATGTAAAAAAATGAAGCTTGATGAAGATGGCAAGGTATATAGGAAACACTTTTTAACCAACTCCAATTAAAGGATATTGGGAAGATGATCTGAAAGGAATGAGATAGAGATATCTATCTACTAATCACCTGTATATCATCTATCTGTCATCTACCTATCTTTCTACCATTTCCCTATCCAAATCTCTACTATCTACTTCTGTCAATCATCTATCAGTCATGTATCTGTCTATCTTCTATCTCTCAAGGATATCTGCTCACATGAATCTCATGAGAAGAGCTTTTAGGTCAGAGAAATAGCCATTAACAAGTCCCTGAGTACAGGAGAATTCTAGGAAGAATCACAGAACACTGAGAGGCTGATATGGTGGGAGTAACACCAGCAGATATAAGGGAATAGAGGTAAGATAAGCATGGTAACAGGATGCCAGCACATCCATGTTGTGGAGAGGTAACATGGGGGATAATTTAGTAGCTTTTTAAAATGTTTTGATTGTATTATATATGATGCACTTAAGGTAACTATTAACTATATTGTATGTAAATGACACATACTTTGATTCATGCATGAACTCACCTCTCCTTCAACTTACATTTAGTCCAAATTCTGCATTTTTTTCTTGTAGAAGATGGCATCAGTTTGGGGTATCTGTTCACCTTTTCATCTTCATGTGAAGTGGGGGATAATTTCCTTAACACACACACACACACACACACACACACACACACATGCCCTAGAGCCCTTATTATGACATTGTCTTCTTACACCTGAAGCAGATCTCATAGGGCCAGCAGAAGATAGTCTCTAAGATGACAGTTTTA
>RJWH01011517.1:0-11893 GCA_004363575.1 Solenodon paradoxus | reverse complement strand
TGGGGGCGTGGCCAGGGTTGTAGGGGCGGGACTGTGAGGATGCTGAGCGGGGCCAAGGCTATGGGGCGGGGCTGGGGCTGCTGGGCGGGGCCAGGGCTATGGGGGCGTGGTCAGGGTCGTAGGGGCGAGCCTGGGGCTACTGGGCGGGAAGGCGCTGTGGGGGCGGGGCCTTGGGACTGTGGGGAGGGGCCGGGCTGCTGGGCGGGGCTAGGACTGTGGGGGCGGGGCCAGAGCTACAGCGGTGGGCGCGCCTTGAACCGTCCTGCAGGCGTGAGCTGGAGCCACCTCCTTCCCCCAGGACCCAGGACCCAGGCAGCCTGTGTGGCCATCCCTCTGAGAGTTCAGTCCCTATTGCTGACCTTGGCTCCCCTGTGAGTAATCACCTAGAGGGCTGTAGTTTTGTTCCTCCTGGGCCTTCCAGCCACACACCTGCACTCTGCAGGTATGCTCTGCTCTCTGCCCGCCTCTGCCTCGGGGACTATGTCCAGGCCTCAGGCATCTGCACGCCTTGCGGGCGGTCTCTGTGAGGAGATGCAGCTCAGTCCCAAGTCCAAGTGGAGGCATTCAGGCTGCGTCCAGTCTGGCTTGTTTTGCTTTGCTTTTCCAGCAGCACCGCTATGGGGAACCATCGGCCCTCGGGTCTGGCCCGTGTGGCGCTGGCACGGCTTCCTGAGACGGGCTGCGAGTGTTTCTGGCGAGGGTGGCTCCGCGGTGCTGCTGGGGCTTCACCCCAGAGCCAGCGGAGTGAGGTGCCCAGCCTGCCGGGAGCTGAGCCCATCCCCAGGAGCATAGGGACCCCAGGACCCTAGTGCGCAGATGGAAACCCTGTCCCCCGGGACGTGATGGGTGTGCTCTGGTTAACGCCGGGAAGCCAGCACAGGGTCCTGTGGGCCGGCAAGGAAAGGGTGGTCATGCTGGTGTCCCAGACCTGCAGTGGCAGGCATACCGGCCCTCGAGGACACAGCCAGGTCAGAGAAAGCTCAAGGGTGTGAGAGCCAGGACCCTCTGACCCTGGTGGGAGAGCAGGCTGAGGCGGACCCTTTGGGGTCGGTAAGGAGAGTCCTCAGAAAGTCAAAGGAGGCACACTGGTGGGGCAGTGTGTCGCTCGCCTCTGCAGGAACAAGCCACGTGCCCCTGGGTTTGAGTCCCAGGCCGGGGAGCAAGGGGGAAGCAACCAGTGTGAACAACGAGATAAAGATAAAAATGTGCCTCCTCCTCGCTCTGCCTGCCGGCTGCTCGCCGCCGTTCCTGCAGCACCTTTCCTGAAGAAATCAAAGGAAGCAGCCATCTAGTGCCTGCCCGGAGCACACGGCAGAGATTTCACACCGCTGCCGGCCAGCACCCTCACAGAAGCGCGGCTGGGTCAGCCAGGTGCCCAGCAGCCAGGAGGTGACGGCTGAGGAGGCCGGTGTCTACACCACAGAGCACCACTCAGCCATAAGGCAGTGCACTCGTGTCGGTGACCATGTGGAGGGAGGGGTCCGGTGCTGAGCGAGGTGAGTGGAGGAGAAAGACACATCCCGGACAGCTCGTTACTGTGGGGTGTGGAGAAACCATACAAACGAGCTTCTGACAGCAGGGCTGAGGCTGCCGGAGGGGAAGAGTGAGGAGGAGGCAGGTCATGTGGTGGAGGGGTCACTCGCTGTGTTATCTTTTTACTTAGCTATTAATCCATGTTTTTTCCTCTCTTTTTTATTGTTTAGGTTTCCGTTTAATTCGAGGGAGGGGAGAAGGGAAGGGGGGCATCCCAGCAAAAGCTGGGACCCTGGGGAATGGGACCGGGCGCAGTGCATCAGCTCATGTCCTTGGAAGCAGACGTTTCCACAAGGACTAGGATGCTCCCCAAACCCAGGCAGCATGTGAGGAGCCACCCGCCTGGGCAGAGGTCAGATGTGAGCCCCAGTCGGCCCTGAGTCTGTCCTCAGGGAAACTGGTGCACGTGTGTCTGCATGTGGACACGCGTGCGCACACGAACTGCACGTGCGCCCTGGCCGCGTGGCACTGACGCACACGTCTGTGCGTGCGCACCCGCGCGCCTCGGGCTGGCTGGCGGCCGGCGGACCGGGTGCTCCCCGCGGCCAAGCGCGACCTGCCATCTAAATGAGCCTCCACACCTGGCCAAGCGCTGAACAGACCCCTGGAGAATGTGGGCGCAGCCGCCAGCAGCCCACATGCTGCATGTGACAGCTGCTCCAGGGCTCGGACGCCAGCTCTGGGCCGCCCCACCGACGGCACGTTCGGCAGCAGATAAATGACAGGAATGAGCCGGGTCTCAGCGTCTCCTTGGCGCCTCGCTCGCTCACGCTGGGACGGCGAGGGCCACTCCAGCCCCGTGTCCCAGAGGCGCCAGTCGGCGGGCAGGCGGGTCTTGTCCTCTCCATAGAGATACGCGGATGCGGACCTGACGCTGCTGCGACGATGAGCCAGCCTGGGCAATCAGGGGCCCGTGCGAGGCGAGACGCGCCAGGACATTTCAGGACATTCCCTCCCGACGGCAAAGAAAAGTCCAAAAGCCGGACAAGAGCAACAGAAAGAAAGCGCTGGCAAGCCCTCTCCTGCCCGCGATCAGATCAGGGTCCAGCCAGGCTGACCGGGGATCCCCTCCGCGCACTCGGAAGCAGGCTGCGCCGTCCTGCGGAAGTGGCCACAGAGGGACTGGAAGCCTCTCCTGATACTTGTCCTCCCGGGGAAGGTTCGACCAGTGCGACCCTGCCTGTGGTCAGCGATGGGCACCGGGCAGTGGACACTGGCGGGGCCGTGTCCCCGCAGAGGACAGAGGACCCCTCCCTTAGGAACGCCTGCTGCCTCCTTCCTCTCCCTCCGTGAGCCTCCTGCTGAATCAGCAGAAGCTCTGCAGCCCCTGACCTTCCGGCCCGGCCTCTCGACTGGATGTCAGGATGCTCACGGCCCCTGAGCCTTGGGCGGCTCTGCACCCTCTTACACCCTCACCTGTGCCCTTGCCCCGAAGCCTGAGCTGGAAAAGTGGCTGGGACACGTTGTGCCTCTCAGGCCTCGTCTTAGCGTCCCTAATGGTCCCCTGCAGCTGTCACTTCCATGGCTGACGGTCCCACCTGCAGCAGCGGTGTCTGGACAGCCACCACCCACTCACTCACCGTGTAGCGCTGTCACCCACAGCAGCGTCCACCACAGGCAGAGTGAGGGGCGGGCTGCTCTGCGTCCACGTGGACGAATCTTGACAAGGTCCTGACTGGGCTCGAAGCAAGATTTCCCACCGTGCCCTTCCCGGCGCCCCGGCGCCCCGCGCGGCTGCCGGATGCATTATGCAGGAGCGGTGATGGGACCGGCCGCCTGCTGAGAGGATGCCTATCAGACCTCTTTTCAGGCCCTCTCTCAATTGTCAGCAAAGTATTTTTTAAGGTTAAAAGGTGTAAAATTATTCTGAAATGCTTTTCTGACCTGTCGCCTATCACTGCAAAGAGCTATAGTTCATTTTTTTTCTAAAATTGTATTTCTTGAAATGCAGCAATATTATAAGAAGCTGTATATGAGGCAAATAGTCCCCGGAAATGTTCAGGATGTTTTTTGCACACCTTCTCCTCCGATGACTGTAATATCAATCATTGTTTCACACTTAGGGCGATGATTTCCGATGCAGTTCCTACCCCGCGCCTCCGTTTCTGCAGAGGAATTAATACGTAGCGACGCTGCTTTTTTGCATCGCCTTCCTTTCTGGGTTTTCTTTACTGCTCCCACTTCACATTCTCCACACTCCCGTCGGTTCACGCTGACTGACGAGCGTCTCCTTACACAGAGCGTGGTCAGAGCTGTCACACTGAAGCTGTGGACACCACGGGATGGGCGGCCTGCACCCGGCCTGGCTGGAGAGGCCCAGCTCCACACCCGAGGGACCATGCCAGCGTCAGGCATCCTGGCTGGAGGCCGTGTCCCGCGGTGCGCAGGCCACACATGCTCGGGCTCCTGTCCCCCGCAGTGCCGTGCTCAGCCCTTCCCCTGAGGTGGCCTGTCTGTCCAGCGCAGGCCGACACCTCTGAGCAATGTCACTGTCTCACCAGGCCGGAGACCTGAAGTTCAGACACACAGTCATCTGCTCCCCGAACACCCAGCCTGCCATGGGGACCCAGGAGAGGGGTGGGTGTGACTGGGTGGGTGTCTCTGCTGGTGCGTCGGCCTTCCGCTCAGACGGATCCCGGGGACGATGCGTCTCATCGTCAGCAGGACTGCGTGTCGTGCGCGGGGAGCGGATGGCGCCCGGCTGGCTTCCAGGCCGATGGTCATTAGTTCCCGACAGCACTCACGCCCGTCTGTAACTCACTGGAAAATAAAATCGGAGTCTTTGCTTTTCCTCTTGTTTTTAGAAACACGGATTTCTGGGCTGTAACTACTTAAGGAACAGCACAGAACTGCTGTTTAAACCTGAGCTCCAGGCCACTGATGTCACAGGGAAGATGGGGTCACAGTTTCTGCCCATGTCCTCAGGGCCTGGCAGCACCCAGAGCTCAGCCTGCCTGGGGTGACGAGCGAAGGACTCAGCCACTCACCATCCCCCGCGGCGCCTTCCGCCATCCGGAGGCCGGAGCCGCTGAGATCAGGAGGGTCAGAAACAGTTCTCAGCGCGTCTTCCGCGAAACCTCTGGTTTCAAACTTCTGCCAGCGTCTCTCGTCTTGGGGCACCCAAGGCTCCTGGACACTGTATTACTCAAAAGGAAGGGCAGTCGGGGAGCTTGGGGAGACAGTCTCCCCGTCAGCCGACGTCCGGGGAAGCACGGGCCGGTGCTGGAGGCCACGTGCGGCCGTGCGCATCGAGCCGTGAATTAGACAGACGTGTTTAAGCTCCCCAGATGCCTTTCTCGGGTCACTCATCATGCCTGGCTGTTCTAACTACTGTTTCCTCATTCGGCACTTGGACACACTCGACTTTTAAAGAGTCACAAATTGTCCCTAATAACAGCACAAATGATGTCGCGCTGACTAACCACGTCCCTCAGCCTCGGAACACAGCCGCCTCCTGCTCCGTGAGGCTGTCAGAGTCTAGGCAAGTGACACGCCTCAGCGACCTGGCGGCCGCGGGAGCGGCACTGGACAGGACCCCGAGCGGCAGCCGTGTCGCAGGACGGCCGGCGGCCCACGGTGGGAGAAGGGCACCAGCCGGCACCCCGTGTCCCCCCGCACGCCGCCCGAGTTCGGGGCCACCTCTGACCCGCCCTCCCTGGCCCGTGCCCGTCAGCACGCAGCCTGCGGCGTCTGCCAGGCGCACCCCCAGGACACGGGCGCACGCGCCGGTCGGGGCCTCAGATGCGTGTCCATGCTGGTCTCATTTAAAGGACTCCCGTCGGACGCCTTCTGGCGCACACTCATGTCAGCTCCCAGGTCGCGGCCGGTGGCCTTCACTCCTGCCAGCCCCGCTCCTGTAAGACTTGATGAGGAGCCGCTGAGCCTGGGTCATGGCCGACAAGTGACGCGGACAGCTCTGCAGGCATCGCTCCGTCCAGGTCCTGCTATTCAACAAGTAAAATGCCCAACGCCGTCCCGCCCCCTCGCCTGCGCCGGGGGCAGCATGGCAGGCCCACTGCTGCGTGAGCGCCAACGTCCGGCCCGACTACAGCCCCCTGCAGCACCCTCCGCAGAGCCGGCCCTCCTCGCCTCCCAGCAGGCCTGTGGCCGCACCATCCAGGCTGTCCCTGGAGCCGCCGGCAGGTGGGGCAGCCACAGGGTACAGCAGGAGCAGTGGACGGTGGACAAGTCGGAGTCAGAGGGCCATGAACGACGAGCACGGCTGGATTTTCGGGACACAAACCCTGAAGGAAGATGCGGGGACTCGGCGGTGAGGACATGGGGGTGACAGAACTGGTGGCAGTGGGACGCAGGGCCGTCGTCCTGGCACGGGCAACGCCAGCCAGACCTGCGGGGCCAAGGGGGCCCAACCATTCAGGGACACGCATGGTGAAGCCTGTCCCACCCTGAGGCCAGGCAGCCTGCTCCTTGCCCTGGGGTGTGGGTCCGCCCTCTGGGGTCTCAGCGGCAGAGTCTGTGAGGTGACCCACATCCCCCGGGCCTGGAGAGGGGCAGGGAGGACTGGCTATGTCCGGCTCCCTGGTGCCCGGCTATCCCTCTCCCTCGCTCTCCGTCCTTGCCATTTAGAGAAGGGGCCTTTGTCAGTCACGTAGACGAGGGCCTGTGGGCCATGGAGCAGGTGGCAAAGGGGCAGCGGCCTCCCAGCATGTTGTGATGTCAGTGTCCCGTCCATTTGACACAGCCAGGAGCCTGGGCTCAGGGTCACCCATCGCCAGTCTTGGCCATGCTCTGGACTGGCTGTCCCTCAGCTGAAGTGACCCAGCATCACGGCCAGTGTCCAGCTCTGATGGTCTGGCTGCAGAAGCCCCCAGTCTGGCCTGGGCTGGACTCTCTGGTCACAGGACAGAGCCAGGCCATCAGGGTGGCGCAGAGAGGCCCGTCCTGTGCCGGGTTGCTGCAGGGGTCCCTGAGTGCCGGGCAGTGACCTGCTGGAGCAGGGCAGGACCCCACCTCCCGGGGCAGCGGCTCCAGTGCTCCAGCCACTGACCACAGCCTCCAAAGCGGAGGCCGGAGCGGACACGGTGCGCCTTTCAGAGTGGCGTGGCCGCAGCGGGGGAGCGGGGGAGCAGCCCCACCCGGCCCGGACCGCAGGCTGCTGCGGAACCTTCCAGAAGCTGGCACAGCTTCTTCCTCCAGAGCTGGGCTGCTGTCGGCCCCAGGGGGCAGGCCCGCAGCTTTCTTTTCTTTCTCCTTTTTTTTAGAAATGGAATTTTCAAAGAGCCAGCAACTCAGGCAAACTCCCAGGGTTCAGTCTTAACAATTTGCATAATGCCAGGGTTGAGAGGAGGCCGCGGGCGACGCAGTTTAAATAGGGAGGCTGGCAGGCCGGCCTCCGGGGCTCGGTCAGCGGGCACTCAGCCTCGGCAATCCAACGGGACTGGCCGCCCGCCTGCACTCTGCGCGGGGCCAGTGCTGGGCAGGGCTCCTCGTGATGGAAGAAAATGTTTTTCTCCCTGGTCTGTGTCCACAGTGTCTGTCCCAGCAGAGGTGCCCTTGTCCCTGTAACACCGGCCCAGCGTGGAGGCCACAGGGGCAGGAGGAAGCCAGTCCGCACACGACCAGACCCCTTCCGTTTGGGGCCCGCAGTGCCCCAGGGGCGGGACATGTCCAGCTGGCTCTTTACCTGCGACACGGACTCCTGCATGGCCGAGTGTGCGGTGCCCCCACGCGGACCCCAGGGACCTCCATCCACACGGCCACCGGCCGCCCGCCTGTGGCTCAGGATGGGCCACAGGAAGGGACCTGCACCTGGTGGCCCCACGCAGGCTGAACGTGGCCACACCGGCGTCCTCAGAGGGGAGACACGGTGCATTGGCCCCTCTATTAGTTACGTCCAGGCGCGGGAACCCTGCAGCACAGAGTTGACCCGCAGCCCCTACGCCCAGGACGGGTCGCCTCACCAGCACAGCGTCCTGCTGACCTGTGCGACCTTGGAGCTGCCGTCGGGGGCGGGCGTCCCCTCGGGCAGTGACGTGGAGATCAGCTGGACTGTGGCTGAGGCCACAGGGCGAGCGCCTAGGACACGGGACCTTGAAGGTGACAGTGGCAGAGCCTGGTCCTCATCCCCGAGGACATCCGGGCAACACGGCCATCCCGAGCGTCTGGTGACTGCTCCGTGGGGCCGCTGCTCACAGGGCCACTTCTGCCAGCGTGGGGCCCGCGTGTGAGCACGACCCCGATTCCTCCACCCAGGGAAAGCCCGGTCTCGGCGGGATGACCTCGTGTGCGCAGGAGGGGCCTCGCCAGACACTCTCTCCGAGCTGGCAGCTCGAGGGCAGGCGTCCTCTCCGACATCTCTGAGGAGCTTGGGGCCCCTACGGCTCTGGGGGCCCCACCCGAGGACTGCAGGGCACTGGTCACACGGCCGGCCCTGCTCCCCAAGATCCAGTCCACTCCGCACCGTCCCTCAGCCCAGGCTCGGCCAACACCCACGGCCACCAGTGCCAGGAAGGACCGTGGAGAGGCTCTTGCTTAGCTGTCACTTCAGATGATCTGCTTCTGGTTTTTGACGTCGGGGGAATGATGAGAAATGAAGTCTCCTCAGAAGTGCGGAAGGAGCCCTCCCGCCCAGCCTGTCTGCTGCCCAGAGAAGCCGCAGCTTTCCGGGCACCCGAGCCCCACCCCCAAAGATGGACATTCCGTCGTCCAGCACCTGCACATCAGTTTGGTGCCACGCACCGTCCAGGGTGCTGGGACACGCGGCGCACAGAGCTGGTCAGTCGACGGAGGGAGCTGTGGGCCGGGGAGGGCGCAGCCACGCTGCAGGAGATGGAGGACACGCACGTCCGGCTGGCAGTGACCACCCGGGCCCTGGGTGAGCAGGTGGTGCTTGGCCATCCATCGGGCACCCGTCCTGACCCACCACCGGGACGTCTAGAACTGACCTCGGGGGCTCCAGGCGGGAGGCCAGCTGAGGCTGCCTGGAGCAAGGGACTCAAAAGCTGAAGCAGAGCTTCCCGGGGAACAAAGTGCCGTCTTCCATGTCCCAGAAGCAGAATCCCTGGACGTGAGTGAGCCCCCAGCGACCCGGCGCTGCCCGTCGGCCCCAGTGGAAAGAAGCGCTGCAGTGTTTCACTCTGGCTTCTGTGGCAAACCTCTCTTCTGCTTTTGTTCCCTGAAACGACCCATGAATAGTTGTTTGAGAGCCCGGGTGCATGTGCTGGAAGAGCCGGGGCTCGGGCTGCCGGCCCCGCAGGAGCATCTGTCTGAGTCAGAAAGGCCTCGGCTGCACCCGACAGGCACCTGAGCAAACGCACAGCTCCGCCCGCACCAGCTGAGAGCCTGGAAACTGCTCCCTCCTCGCGGATGACGGGGGCGGGAAGAAGCGTCCGCTTGGTCCAGAGAACCAGCAGTCACTCCTGGATCGTCTCCTTTCACTCCATTAAAGACATTCTTTTATCCTAATCAGAAAGCCAGTTAACGTATCAAAGGCGTTAAATCACTGGAAGGCAGGGGTTTTCAGAAGAAAGCGAAGGGGCTGCCTTCGGGGGAGAGGTCGGGGCATCATGAAGACCGTCTCTGCATTTCTGCAGCTGGCGATGGCGATGATGTCACAAAATCCAACATTCCAGAAAATCTGCAACTAGCGGCTCACGGGACGCAAGGACGCAGGACGGACGGAGAATCACAAAGTCAAGCGACCAGTGCAGGTGCGCAGAGCTGCGTTCTGTCAGGAGGGCCCGGTGCTTTCAGAATAATCTAGCATCAACTTTCTAAAGACAAAACAATGCCTGAAATGAGATGTGCAGGTTTAGGGGGAGACTATTTTAAACTTCTAAAGTTCAGTGGTGCACCCCTACTTCAGGGTGTCTCCAGAAGTTCCCCCAAACAGCGCAAATAACATTTCCAGCAGCATTTGTCTTCAGTCTGTGCAGAGTCGATGGGGACCAGGGCCACTTGGGTGGATGGGACGAAAATGACAACTAAATACACCCCACAACTTTCCTGTCGACGCCCCAGAGCGATGCCCATGAAACAGAGGGAAGGCAGACGGTGCGCCCCGGCTGGGCCCGAGGACCGAGGCAGAGGGTGAGCGACGCAGACACGCGATGCTTCATGGCAGGGTGCATGTCCACAGCTGGAGGACTGAACGCTCCTCCAGACCCAGGGCCCTGCCCTCAGGAATGCGGGTGCCTGTCCTTGGCACCACCCAGGGGCAGAGCCGGCGCTGCCTCATCGGGGGGCTGGCCCGACTGTCTCCAGAGCTGGTTGTGTGAACGCCCTGCAGTCAGTGCCAGGACAGCTGGGCTGCTGGCCCTCCCGCCAGGATGGGGCAAACGGGTCTGCTCCCTGCGTGAGCCCCAGGGCAAGAAAGCCTGTGGTTCTGCAGCCAGGAGCCAGGTCTCCCCGAAAGCACTGGCTTCCGGGGCGCCTCCAAACGGTGTGTGCGAGGGGGAGGCTCTTGTCGGCCTTGCAGGCAGGTGGCAGGGACTCTCCACACCCCACATTCGGGCGGCACGGCAGGACATGCCCACGGGCAGGGTTTCTGGTAAGGTAACAGCTTGCCTGTTACCTGAGGTCGTTTCATCCTCACGGCGCCACGAGATGCCATCCCGTCCCCGAGAACCGTCACCACCGCTCTTACTACGGCCGGACGTGGTCCCCGAAACAACTGCACTCGCTCCCCCTCGCTTAGGCTTTTGCCGCTAGGACCCCGGGAGCGGAGCTCCTAGCCCAGGGTGCCTGGTCAAGTGCCCGCTGTGGACGCAGTGTAGGCTCGTTTCCAGTGTTTTCCCTGGAAGTGGAAGCAGAACAGCCTCTCCTCCCACAGCCCCTCAAGAACCCCCCTCACCTCCAGTGTCGCCAAACTGAAACCGGTTCTTTCCCTCCTGGTCCCGCGGCAGGTGCAGAGCTGGAGGGTCTGGGAGGCACGGGGACGGACGGAGACGTTGAGCTGCCACCGCCAGCAGGGACTCCCCCAGGGCCCCGTGCAGGTGCAGTGAGCGTGGTGGTGCCACACGGGCCGGCAGGGAGGGGGCCATCAAGCCAGTGGCTTCTGGGGCCAGGGGTGGTGACGAGGACACATCCTAGGCCCTTCTGATTAGGTTGCTAACCGCGTCGGATAAAGAGAAAAATAAATGCGATGAACAAGAGGGAGGCAGAAACTCAGTGTTACTCACAGAGGGAGGAGAGGCTGGTGTCTGAATTTTCAGTGCCGCACGGGATGCAAACAGCGGCCTGTCAGCCGACAGCGTGAGGCGAGGCCCATGATGGCGCAGGTCACGTGTCGGGGGCAGAGCGTCTGGTCAGGCGTCACTGCAGAAGACACTCCAGGCACACGAGGCAGGAATTGGGTCGGAGAGCAGGGGCAGGACGGTGGCCCGGAGCCAGCAGGCCGGGCACCGGGGCCGCTGAGGGGACCGGCTCCCGGTGACGCCTCAGGCCGCACCGCGCTCGGGAAGACCTGCCTGCGTGTCCAGGCTTCGGGCTGGACGGGAAGGGCAGCCCCGCCTCTGTGTCTTGATCAGAAGCAGCAGTCACCTTGCTGTCCTCACAAATGGAATTTCCTGAACGGCACCGGCAGGCAGAATGCGACTCGGTCTTTAAGACGGATGCGTATTATTCACATTCACCGCTTTCAGACAGATTCCAAACATACCCTGCGCATCCGTGGGGTGATCACATGTGTGATCTCGTCTTCAAAATAATGGCAGTTTGGGCTTTTCTTTTCGAGACTTGGACCTCTGATAGGCCCCTCGCCGTCAGCCGACGTGGAGCCGAACGGACACGGGGCAAGTCCGCACTCCCGACGCCACTGTGTTTCAGGGACAATTCCGAAGGGGTTACTGTCCACAGTGGATTCACGGCCATTTGGGGCTTTTCTCTGTCTGCCGCTGCGTGTCTGCTGTCTTTAGTCAACGCCAGGACTTTATTTCTTTCATATTTTTGCAAGACCCTTCAGAACATAGGACATCTTATCAAACGCTTTTCTGTAAGTTTGAGGTCAGCGGTTTTTCTCCTTAGCTCTGCAAAGATAGTGAAGGACATGAGAGGCTCTCTGGGGCCAGGCGCCCGCAAAGACCACCGTCCGCCCGCGGAAGTGTCCGTCCTCCTTTACCGTCTGGCTGTGCTCAGAGTGACCTTCTGTTCAGGGCAGTGACTCAGGCACATGGACAATGGTGGCCTGTGGGCATCTCCTTAGACACCGAAGGGCCTGTTGACTGACATTTCTAAAGTCCAGGGGCTTCCGCGGGCTCCCGGTCCTCGTGGTCCAGCAAGTCACGGGGGACCTCAACGGCACACCTCGGGCCCCTGCGATGAGCAGCTCTCTGCAGCCTCCAGTCGTCCCTACAGACACGCGTGCGCACACGTGACATGGACATGACACTGTGCCCGGGTC
>RJWH01011516.1:0-11895 GCA_004363575.1 Solenodon paradoxus | reverse complement strand
AGTTGAAAGCATTGGGAAGAGAAATCAAAACCAACACGGAAATGAGAGGGGCCATGGGGGGGTGGGGGGTGGGGGGTGGGGGGAGGGAGGGAGGGGACCCAGCGAGGCAGAGGGGGAGGTGGGAGAGAGTGGACGAGAGGTGCAGAGCCGCCCTGATGGGGAGATGGGGGGAGAGATGGGCGCAAGCAGAGACAGATGAAGAGTTAGAGACACAGAGATGGGAGAGCCGACAGAGAGATGGCAGAACTGGGGAGACTGGGAGAGACTGGAGAAGGGGGTGGGAAACAGGGGATACAGACACAAAGAAGAAGGGGGCCTGGCCGAGAGAGAAATAATAGAAAGAGACCTAGCAATGCTGGGAGAGATGAGGGGGTGAAGGGACCAAGAGGGTCACAGAGATGGGGAGAGACACCCCAAGTTGAGGGAGACCAGGAAAGAGAGAAGAGAGACAGAAAACTGGAAAAGAGGTGGTGGGAGGAGACAGAAAGCGGGGAGGAAAGACAGGGAGAGACACAGAGTTGGGGAGCTGCCCCCCAGGAGGTGGCTGGAGTGGGGAGGGAGGGACCTGGCAGTGCGGGAGGGGTGGGGAGCCCTCAGCAGCCCTCAGCAGCCCTCTGCAGCCCTCTGGGGGGTGGCTGAACCTTTCTGAGGGGAAATGGCTCTCTGACAGCTCTTAACTGGTGTCCAAGGGGTGAGATGGGGGAACAGTGTCTGGTTTCTGAGTGGTGTGTGGAATCTTCGGGGAGCAGCGGGTGTGAGAAGCTGGTGTGTTTGAGAGATGTAGTGGGGATGGGATTCAAGGGGTGTGTCTAGAGGAGGGAGTCAGTAAAGTGTTCTCTTGGAGGTGGGGTGGGCAGGAGGGGTGGGGCGTAGAGGGGCTCAGGTGTCAGAGGGTGAGGGTGTCTGCGTGGTGGGGCATTTGAGGGGAGTAGGGAGGAGGGGGCTGACAGGGGCTTGTCAGAGGGGTAGAGGCTGAGGGGTGACTGCAGCTTAAAGAAGGGCATCTGTGGGCCATCAGGCAGGGCTGGGAGGGGTAAGTGGGGCAGGGAAGGCACCCAGGTACCCCTGCTCAACCAGTGGTACCTGAGGAAGAAGGGGGCTGCCGGAACGAGATGAGCCAGCCCAGGGTCCGCAGGGCGAGTGGGGCTGGGGGTGAGACACATTTGGGGCAGCCAGAGACCCAGAGAGGCAGAGATGAGAGTGAGGGCAGGCGGGAGAGGAGGGACAGAGACAGTGGGGAGGGCGGTGTGAGTGAGTGAGCGAGTGAGTGAGGAGCTGGAGGAGGCTGTGCCCGAGAGCAGTCGAAGAGGGGACAGGCTGCGGAGGAGAGGGACAGTCTAGGGCTGGAAGGCTGAAAGAGGGGACCAGTGCCTGAGAGGTGCCGGGCACTAAAGGAGGTGGGTGGGGAGGAGGGGGGTGGGTGGGGGGACTCCTGCTGACCCCTGTCTGTCTCTCCGCCCACCCTGTCCTGTCCCTTGTGTCTGTCCCGGCCCCTCTGCAGGGCCGGCTCCACCATGGACTGTAGCTGCGTCTCCGACCTTCTCTTCACCCCACCAGCCCTGCCGGCTCTCTGGACCCCCGGTAACTGGCCCGGACACCCCTTTCCCCAGCCCTCTGGCCTTTCCAGCCTGCTGGCCCTCCTTTCTGCATAGAAGTCCCTGTGTGTCAGACTGTCCCTCCTCCACCTCCCAGCCCTGTCACAGTCCCCTGAGGACAGCTCTTTCTTGACAAACTTGGCTAAAAACTTCGCCTGCCTGCTGGGCCAGGAGGGTCTGTTGGAGGATGGGTGAAGTATGGAGGCCAGACAGGGACCAGGAGTCAGGGACTAAGGTCCTGGGGTCTCTGCTGTGCACCTCTCTGCTAGTTCCCACTCAGGACCTGTGGGCCAAGGGCAGCAGGGAGACTGGACATGGGCACTAGGTATAGGGATGGGGACGGAGGGGCACCTGGCCAGTGCTGTGGACAAGCGCACAGGCAGGACGACCCAGCCAGGGGCTCACAGAGCTGTGGTCCCTCCAGCTGGGGCCCTGGGAGAGAGGACGGCTTGCTCGGAAGTCGACGCTCAGAGCTGGGGATGTGGACAGTAAGATGGCTTGGGCATGCATTTGAGTCCAAGTCACACGCCCCAGTGGGCAGCGTGTGTGTGCGTGTGCGGGTACGCTCGTGTGTATGTGAAGGAGACTGAGACCCTGAGACCCTCTGCCTGGGTCACTCTTGTGTTTCTGGAGGAAGGCGTCGTGCTGGGAGCACGTCTCTGCGAAGCATCTGTCTGTCTGTCTGTGTGTGAGCTGCTGTCTTGTCCATGAACTTCTGAGGCTGCCTGGATGTCTGTGGCTGGCACGGCGTGGCTCGCTGGGAGGTGGCGCGTGTCTGCATCTCAGGATTGCAGAGGGTTGGGTCGCCTGCCTCAGTGGGGTGAAGAGCCTTTGCCTGTCCCCTGCGGGGCTGTGGCGTGACGTGCGGCATTCTGTAAGGAGGGCTCTGCATCTGGGGCCGTGGGGGCGGTGCCCTGCCCCTGGCCTCTGGTGGGTCTGGATGTGCATTTCAGCGCTGGGGGCTGTCAGTGCATGATGTGCTGAGGCTGGGGTCCTCGTGTGTCCTGCAGGTCCAGCACATTTGAGGATGTGCATTTGCAGGCAGCCGGTTTCTGGATCGGGTCGTGCCCGCATATGTGCCCGTGTGGTGCTGTCATCTTTGGGACGTGGGGTGTGTCTCTGAGAGTTGCTTCCCCTCTAGGACATGATCTGGTTGTGGACTGGTGAGTTGGATGGGCCCTGTCATCTGAGGTGAAGAAGACCTGAAATGGAGTTGAGAGGAAGATTCTCTTCAGAGAACTGCCTGGCTGTATTTCCCCCAGCCTTGGGGGGTGGGTATTAACACCCACTTTTATACACGAGGGAGCCTGAATGGGATGGGACCCTGCTCCTTCTTCCCTCCTCCTCCTCCTGAAATGCTGATGCACCAGAGAGGGCAAGGAACTGCAGGGGACCACATAGCCTGTGGGTAAAGGGCCCTTCTCCCAACTCAGCAGCACCCTCTCCCCAGTGGCCTTCCCTTTCTTTTTCTTCCTTTTGTTTTAGAGAGGGAAAAAGGGAGAGGAAGCTTTTTTTTTTTTTTTTTTTTTAAAAGGAAAGGCGCAGGCAGGAACAAAGCCAGCAGATACACAGGCAAGAAGAAGCACTTTATTTTGTTTAGTTGTTCATCTTGGTTGTCTTCCCAGCCCCGGGTCTTGAACTGGGGACCTTGGGATGCGTGTGGACTATGCCCAATGGTGTATTAAACCACTAGGCAATCAGGATACGCCGGGAGAAGCATTTTGAAGCACTTTTATTTTTGGTCAATCTCCCTGTCCTGGGTCACGAACCCAGGTCCGAGGGCTTTTACATGATTTGTGCCCCAGCTGCCGGTGGTGCCTTCTCTTTCTTGCAAGGCTCTGAACTCTCTATAGGCTAATTCTGCCTTGAGTTTCATGCCTGGTTTGGGGCCTCTGAGGACGGAAAGGGACAGAGACTGTGGCACAGGAGAGTCCAGAAGCGGGACCCAGGGCCTGGGTCCCTCTGGATGGGAGGAGACCAAATGGGCAAGACTTTCATGGGCACGTTTGGACCCTGGGGTGCAGGACACCCATCTGAGCGTGGAATGTACGATGCAGAGTGAGTGGGTGTCCCCGTGTGCCTGGGGTGGGGCTGTCTGTGGACATGACTTGATTCTGCACCCATCTCCATCACTGTGCTCTTTGGGGTCCTGTCTTATCACAATTGTGTTGTCAGACCCCAATTCTGAGGTCTCAGGAAGATCTGTGACTGTGCCGGGATGGCTGTGCAGTGCTGGGCGTGCCTGGCGTGTGCATGCTAGTGATACCTCGTGTGATGTCCTGTGCTTGGCAGTAGGGTGGTGCTCTGGGGCATGTGTCCCCGGGGGCAGCTGGGGAGTCCCTCACGGGCTGGTGGATGTGTGAGATGAGCAGTATGCTGTGGGTGTCTGCGTGCATGCACGCTGTCCTCTGGACGCAGCGTGGATGCAGCGGGGACATGGGAATGCAAAAGCTATGACATGGATGTGCATACACAGGTCCAACCTGCATGTGTCAGGGTGGGGTCCGTCTGTGATGCACAGAAGGGTTTGGACAAGGGACAGGGAGGAGAGAGACAGCAAGAGTCAGGAATGCAGGGGAGACCAGCGCCCTCCAGGGGCAGGGTAGGAGAGAGCCAGCGCTAAGGGGTGCCTCTTCCTGCAACTAACCCCTCCTAGCTCCCTACAGGCAAGGAGGCTGGAAATCAGTCCCTCCCACCCTCCACCAAGGTCACCCACCTGGGAGAGTGGTGCCAGGCTCCCTGGGCAACTGCTTTCTCTATTTAGACAGTTTGGGGACAAGATACCAAGTACAATCAGAGTGGGTATCAGGTCCCGAAAAGTGTCTGAGACTGGGGATGCTCCTCAGAGATCAGGAGTCAATGCAGGGCTGGTGATCCAGACAGGACCCAGAGCTCCCAAGAGGGTATGGTGACCAGGCCGCTCCCCGCCTCCGTCCCCAGGGTTTGCCTTCCCGGATTGGGCCTACAAGCCGGAGTCGTCCCCGGGCTCGAGGCAGATCCAGCTGTGGCACTTTATCCTGGAGCTGCTGCAGAAGGAGGAGTACCAGGGTGTCATCGCCTGGCAGGGGGACTACGGGGAGTTCGTCATCAAGGACCCTGACGAGGTGGCTCGGCTCTGGGGCATCCGCAAGTGCAAACCCCACATGAATTATGACAAGCTGAGCCGGGCCCTGCGGTGAGGAGGCCCCCACACCCCTCATTGTCCTCCGGGGCCCCCTACTGCCTGGAGCAAAACCCCTTGCTCTGCCTGGGCAGCTCCTCTCGTGAGCGGGCAGGTGAGAAGGAAGGATGGGAACCCTGGGTTTGGAGTCCCAGCCCCACGCTCACCCCTTCCTGGACCTGTGACCTGGACAAGAAACTTCTGTGAGCCTGTTTCCCCAAATTGTGCTCTGGCACAGAGGGGGTGTTAGGAAGCCTTTCCCTCAGTGCACCCCAACGTGCTGTCCCCCTCTCCCCGCAGCTACTACTACAACAAGCGGATTCTTCACAAGACCAAAGGGAAGAGATTCACTTACAAGTTCAACTTCAGCAAAGTCGTGCTTGTCAACTACCCGCTGCTGGACGTGGCTGCAGCCACCACCGGCTCTCCGCTCCTGCTGACGCCTGGGCCCTTTGCGGGCGGCCCTGGGCCAGACGCCCCTCCCCTCACCCCTGAGGTGCGCTGGGATGCCAGGGTCCCGAAGTGGGCGTGGAGGCCCCCGCCGCAAACCTCTGGGGAGGCAGTCCCGGCTTGACGGCACCCCTCGCCTCCTGCAGACCCTGCAGACCCTGTTCGCCCCACGCCTGGGAGAGCCGGGGGCCCGGGCACCCCTGTTCACCCCCGAGACAGACAAACTGCGACTGGACAGCCCTTTCCCGTTCCTGGGCTCCGGTAAGGACCTGAGGGCCCAGGGGTGCTGTGTTTGAGGGAAGGGTGACAGGAGGGAGGCGCGGTGAGCAGGAGCTCAAGTCTGGGACGGGCATGAGCACGCATGTGCATGTGCACAACCAAAGAGAAAGAAGAGGCGAGGCAGGGAGGAGGGCAGCGCGAGGGGCCGCATCAGCAGGTTTTCAGGGACACTAAAGGACTGGGGGCTGATTCCATGTGGAGGGACAATGGGGACCTGGGGGAACATGGTCAGGAGGTGCCACCCACCTGACCCCCACCCCCCACCCCCCTCCAGGTGCCACTGGCTATTCCAAGCCCCCTGGCCTGCTGGGTCCTTACAGCCGCACCTTCCCTGAGTATCCCTGGAACTTTAACCCGTACCTCGCCGGCCCCTTCCCCAAGCTGCCCCCCTCGCTCTACCCCCCCCATTTTTACCCCAACCCTCTGGCCAGTTCCCTGGGCCACCTGCCGACAGCAGGGGCAGGCGGAGGCCCCATTGCCGCACCCCTCCTGGCAGCCACAGGGGAAGCCACAGCCCCCTCGGGGCTGGCAGGGGCTCCCCGCCTGTCGCTGCCAGGGACTGGAGGTCCAGAGGCTACGCTTGGCGGGAAGGAAGACAGCGACTCGGAGCTGGAGATCACCGACGTCAGTGGCTGCAGCTCTGACAGCGAGGGTGACGAGGGCCTCCCTGTGCCCCCCAAGGCCAAGGCGGGCAAAGGGGGGGTGGGCAGCTGAGCTGGCACGGGTGGTGGGTTCTGCCGAGGGGGCACCAGGCAACCACCTGTACAGCCTCTTCGTCTCCTGTTCGGCCCTGACGTCCCCCAGGGCCGGGCCGGCAGCTGCCCCTGCCTCCTTCCCCAGCCCCAGGATGGGGGTGCACCTCCCCCTGCAGAGTGGGGAGGGAACATGACGGCCTCCAGCCTCCTCCCCGGCTCCAGTTTGAGGGGTCCCCCCCTGGCCCCAGTCCCAAAGTGCAATATGGCGCCAGCCTCCCCATCCACCCCGTGCTGTGACCTGCGTGTTCGTGGCCGTGTCTCCCTTGTGCCGGCCCCAGTCCCAACCCCTCCCCACATAGGCCCCCTGGGGACAGGGAGCTCAGAGCAATAACCCCGCCCCCAGCCCCCGCCCAGGAGGGCCCCCCACCAGCTCCCTACAACCCCCAACAGCCACTTCCAGAGTTTACTACAAAAATAAAAGAACGGAAGCGAGAGATGTGGGGCGCCCAGCTGTGGGTAGGCGTGTGGGGTGCCTGGGGAGCTGTCAGCACACAGGGTAACTAAGTGACAACTGGAGGGGGCCAAGAGGCACAGAGGGCTCGTGGGGAACAGACCCAGGCAGGTGACACCAGACCCCACACCGGCCCCTGTCGGCCCCTGTCCCATCCTTGCACACAGAGCTCTCCTTAGATAATATATATTAAAAAATAAACCTCCAATTCCAGGTATAAAAAGACAGCAAAGGCACTTGGGGGTGGGGTTGGGGGGGGCGCCCCCCAGGCAATACCAAAACAGCTCGGGGAGTGGGGGTCTCCGTGGTGCCCCCTGGAATGAAGAAGCCCTGAGTCCCCCAAGCAGAAGGCAGAGAAGGCCGAGGCCAGTGGGACGATGGGAGAGGCAGTGACCCTGCTGGCGATGCCAGTTGGAGCCCTTGCAGCAGCAGCCTGGCTTCCTTTCCTCCCACCTGTAGGGGTGGGAATATGGTGGCAGCTGTGCGATGGGGTGGCCCTCACGCCCCTGCTCCACGCCTCTCCTTGTGTAAGGTCTGGGGGGTGAGGGAGAAGGGAAAGATGGACACAGGACATGGGAAGGGGCATCATGGGTGCCCCTCCAGCCCCTCCTCTGGGCATTGCTCTCTGGTCCCCCTCACCTGCCGGGACAGGAGCTTCAGGTGCAGCCAGGCTGGGTGATCTCCCTGAGCTGAGACAGGATGAGTCGAAGGCGACAGAACTCCTCTTCCATCTCCTGTGGGGGGAGGTCATGAGAGGAGTCCCTCCTCAGTCAGCCCCAACCTCCCCTGGTCCTGGCCGCACCTCCATCTGTTTAATGGTCTCCTCCAGGTCAAGCAGGTCCTCCAGCATTTCTTGGATCCGGCTGGAGCTCAGGGGGCCACCCCCTGGGACCCCATCCCCTTCTTGGGGAGGCCCTACCCCGTTGTCTTCCTCCGCCAGGAACCTCTTCAGGGACAGCACTAGGCCAGGACAAGAGGATACTCAGAGATGGGCTTAGGCTGGGGACTGGTGGGTGCAGAGACTGGATTCATGCTGGATCCAGGCAAGGCACCGAGGATGGAGACAGGTCCAGGGAGACGGAACTCAGGTGAAGGCAGGGATGAGGCACTGCAGGGGTGGGGGCACTGGTTTCTCACGACTGGCTGGGGCAGGGCCGGTTACCTTTCTGCAGGGCCTTGGCAGAGAGCTGGCCCTCGGGGCCAGGTCTGCAGAAGGGTAGGAGGGCACTGATGACTCTCTCCATTCGGCCTGGGCAGAGGGGAAGAGGGTACTCAGGTCCTGCCGGGCTCCCACAGACACCCCAACCCCACTGGGTGCCCCTCAGGCTTACCATCAGCTGGAAGCATCTCTCGGCTGCTGTTGCCATTCTCAGAGCTGCTGAGCAGGGGTTCTCGGGTGCTGGGGGAGGAAGTGCTAGATGACCCCAAGGCCCTGGCCCAAGGGGACAGCAGGGGCAGGGAGACATGGAGTTGGAGGTGGGAGGCAAGGAGGTCTGGGGACAGAGGCAGAGGTCGAGGCTGGGAGCAGGGACAGAGAGACCCAGACCATGGAAGACAGATCTGGATCGGAGAGGCCACTGTGGGGATCACACACATGCAAACACACACACACGTGCAGACATTTGGCTGGAGCTCGGGTTCTGGGGACACTGAAGAAGCCGTCCCTGCCCCCTGGCCATCCGGTTCCCTCCCTGGGCCCCTCACCTGCTGGGGCTGGGCCGGGGTTTGGGGCGGGACGTGGGGGCTGGGACCTTCAGGGATCCAGCAGTCTCGGTGATGAGCGCACACCAGCTGAGGAGACAGCCAGCCCCAGGGCAGTCAGAGCGCCAGATCCTGTGCCAGGGCCTCCCCATGCCCCACCGCACCACCCGACTCTGGGGACCCCGCCCGGGCCTTGTCCTTCATCCACGCTGAGAACCCAGCCCTTACTTCTTCCGCTCCGACACGGTCTGTGCCACCAGCTCGTAAATCTGGGCCTCCTGATCCCAGGTAAAAATGACATAGAAGGCTTTGTGATCTGTAGGAGAAGGTTGAGGCAGGGCTCAGTGCCAGGGTCACCCCAACGTGTGCCTTCCCTGAGCCTGGGCTGGGGGGCGAGGAGCCCGTGGTGACTTGATGAGCAGGGTTTGCTCGTCCTGACTGCCTGCCAGCACCCTCAGCCTCTCCTTCCGCCAAGGCCCCGGCACAGTGCCGGTGCCCAGGCCTCCTCGCTGGACCCCGGGTTCCACCCGACCCCTCCAATCCCCCAGTGGCAGCCAAGGTGTCTTGCAGAACATACAGAAACTGGGCAGCGTCCCGTCTCACGTCCTAGACCCACAGCCTCTGCCCAGAGCGGCGTCTCCCGACTCTGGAGGTCCCCGCCCTGCCGAGGGCACTCACCAGTGGCCACCTCGCGGGTCATGGCGGAGGTGAGCCGCAGCACCGGCCGCAGCATGGTCTTGCCATCGGGCGTGGGCGTCAGTGTGCGGCTGTGCGACTTGAGCAGCAACCGCTCGTCCTGGCGCTGGAGCAGCAGCAGCAGGTCATCCAGCAAGAGCACGTGGACCTCTGCGGGGCGAGGTCTGCTCTCAGCACCCCAGCCCCGCCCCAGCCCCGCCCCCATCCCGGTGCTCACCCACAGCCTTGTCCTTTGTCACCCGCCACGTCAGCGGGCCCTCGTGGACCAGCTTCTTCTTGGTGATGTCCAGGTTCTAGGCAGGAAGAGTGACGGCGGGCGCTGGCGAGGGCGGGCAGGGGAGGGTGGGGGTGACCGTGGGGCTGGGGGGCTGGGAATGAGGGGTCACCTGAGGGGCCGCTCTGGCTCCCTGGGCACATGAGCCCCCAGGCAGAGGGCAGGGCTGGGAGAGGGAGGCGAGGGGGCAGGGGCAGCCACCTTGAACTCGCTCAGCATGGGGTCACTGCTCTGCCGCAGGTGGGACAAGTCCAGGCGCCGCTGGTAATCCTTGAGTCGCTGGGGCAGGGAAGGGAGCGTCACCCAGACAAGCAAGGGCTGACCTCAGTGACCCAAGAGGGGAGAGCTGAGGGTCAGGTGACCCCAACAGGCAGTGACTGGAGGGAACCGGCGGAGGCTGGGCGGACCTGGCACACACGCCCGCTGCCCGACTCACCAGCAGGTCCTCCATATCGCGCACGGCTTGGTTGACATGGTGCAGAATTTCTCGGCAGCACCCGGCTGCCTTCTCCACTTTCTCCCGTTCTGTAGGCTCCTCTGTGGGCCGGGGAGAGACCACCCTGGTAAGCCCGACCTGGGCCTCTGGTCAGGTGAGGTGGAGGCAGAGGTGGAGGCGGGGCAGGTGGGCACCTGTGTTCTGCCCGATACTCTGCAGGAGCAGCGGGTACTTGGTCAGCCGCTGCATCTCCGTGGGGATCATGTCCTTCAGCTGCAGGCGGCGGCACCGCGGGCGGCTCTCGGCCTCCTGGGGGAACAGATGCCAGCCAGGCTGGTGCTCACCTCAGGGCCAGGATGCACCCTCCTCCGGGGGGGACCCCTGGCCCACCTGTACAAAGGCGCCAAACCGAGGCTCCTTGCGCTGTTTGGCTTTGAGCTGCTCTAAGGCAAATGACTGGCGGCTGCAGAAGCGGGAGGAGATTTTCTGGAACCAGGAACCCTCGGCACCATCAAACTACAGCGAGATTCAGGCCAGGGAGGGTGTCTCAGGGAGGACTGGGAAGAACAGGGCCTCACGGGGTGAAGGAAGCCTAAACAGGACCGGACTGGGGGCCCAGACCTCGGGGTCCGGGGGGCAGGGGGCGGGGCGGGGAGGCTGGAGGTCTGGATGTGGCTGGACTCCAGGTCCCAGGCTGGGGAGGCCGGAAGGGGCTGGGCACTCTCACCCGGGCCAGCAGCACATCTCCAATCTCTTCGATGAGGTAGCCACTGTCCTGCCTCCGCTTCATCAGGCGATCAAGGAACAGGGCTGTGGGGGTGGCGAGAAAAGGGGGTGCCCTCAGGATCCACAGATTGTGTGTAGAGCGGGTAGAGATAGGGCCACAGGGGTCTGTGTCTGATTCTCAGGCAGCAGTCCCAGACTAGCAGAGAACTGCCCAAGACGGGGCCCCGGGGGAGCACACTAGCTGCAGTCCTGCACTCACAATGCACCTCGATGAGTTCGTCCAGGCTGGGGAAGATGTTCTGTAGCTCCTCTAGTGGGAAGAAGCCCCCGTTCACCATGGGCTGGTAGAAGAGGTCGTGCAGCACCCGGAGCATGCGCACATGCGCCGCCTCCGTCACCAGCAGCTCTGCAGGGGCCAAGGAGGGCGTGCAGTTGGGAGGGAGCACTCTGGGGCTGGGGTGAGGAGAGGGGACGGCACGGTCTGCATGGTCATTTGCCCCTAAAATGGTCACTAAGATTCCCGACACGCCCTGGTGGCCTAGTGGATGAGGCCACCGCAGCGCAGTCCACATCGATCCTAGGGACCCTGGTTTAAGACCCAGTGCTGAGGGGAACAACCAGAGTGAACAACTAAATAAATAAATGGTAAAAAAAAAAAAAAAAAGGAAAGAAACAAAACAGCCACTGACGTTCCTCCATCCACTGCCTTTCTTCGTGGTGTGGCAGTCAGTCAGGGTGACCAGTGCACCCAGCCTGCCCTGCATGGACAGGCTTCCTAGGACGAGGGGTTTCAGTATGAAAAGCCCCAGGCAAATCGGGTGGTTCTCGCCCTGCCAGCAAGTTTACAGCTCTAATTAGTGTCTAACCAGCCAGCAATTTCCTCAGCCTCGGTTTCTGGCATCACAGTTCCCTTCACCCACCAGGTGACAGCCTTGGACTCCCAGAGGGTACAAGCTTGAGTTCCTGAGGCCCCCAATGTCCCCACAGACTAAAGGCATGATTCTGTGTGTGTGTGTGTGTTATGCATATTTTTCTGGCGAGAGAAAGTCCAAAGTGGTCATCACTAGCCACACGCAGCTCTTCAAATTTTAATTAAAATGAAGGGAAATGTAAAATTCAGTTTCCAGTTGTACCTGTCACATTTCAAGTGCCTGACCATCATCCAGGGACTGGGGTTACTGTGCAGAGAGTGCATAGCTCCATCATTCCAGAAAGTTCTATTGG
Source organism: Solenodon paradoxus (assembly GCA_004363575.1). Classification (NCBI taxonomy): domain Eukaryota; kingdom Metazoa; phylum Chordata; class Mammalia; order Eulipotyphla; family Solenodontidae; genus Solenodon; species Solenodon paradoxus. Next base: position 148 of record RJWH01011516.1, on the reverse strand, counting down.
ACAGCACAGCTTGTTTTGACCACATTGTCAGAAAGATCTGTGCCCCCCAAAGTACTCACCTATTGCCCTAAAGAGGCTATTTGAGTACACACCCCTCACCGCACACCCCCGCTCGCCGCGCGCACGCCCCTCGCCGCGCGCATGCCCC
>RJWH01011515.1:0-11897 GCA_004363575.1 Solenodon paradoxus | reverse complement strand
ACGGCAGCGTGGCCCACCCGCACAGGGACACCTCCTCCTCCGAGAAGAGCCCACAGAGGTGGAGGGAGATGGCCGCGGGCACCCCAGGAAGCAGCGTGCTCGGGGGCACTGAACTGGTTTACTGAGCGCTCTCCCCGCACCCCCAAAACTGCCCGGTCTGTCCAGAGGGCAGAGCTGACCGTGCGCCCCCATTTCTACCTGCCTCCGTGCTGCCCACAGCCCTTGGGGTGCCGTGAAGCCGGCGCCAGGGCCGCCGTGCTCCCGGCCTTACTCGGCTCTCCAGAACCCATACTAAAACTTATTTGAAGACCAAATTTGAAGTCTTCTGTAAGATCAGAGCCACACAGCTGCTTTTCTGGGGCCCCAGCATAAAGGGGGTGAGCTCTGAACAAGATACAGAAAAGAGAGGGGGGAGCCATGCAGGACGCAGGAATGGAATTTCAACACCCTTGTGCCAAGCAAGCTGCCTCCCATCCTCCCTCTGAATTCTCACAGCCCTGGGGGGCAAGGGTGATCCTTTTTTGCCAAGGAGAAAACAGACTGAACTTAAGCAGTATAACCAACCACACCGACAGAAAACGGCAGGAGAGTGTCTAACCCTGATCACTTGGGTACATCTTTCTCTCTCCAGTCTCTGCAGTGTGCTGGAAAACTTCCTCGCTCTTGGGTCAAGGAGCTCCTCCAAACGCGAAGACAAGGAGAACCCCAGGAGGTACCCTGTTTGTGAACAGGGTAAGGTGGGGAGGACTCTGCCCTGAGGACCTGGGGCCCCACCACACCCAGGGGCCTGCACAGAACGCCCACACTCTGAAATGGAGTACCAGGATTCTCCCCTGGGGCTCAGGGGAGCCTTGCAGACAGCTTTCTATTTATTAAGTGTCAGATTTTGGAGTGGTTTTGCAACATGATGATGAGCACAACAGCTCAGGCACTGACCTTTCCCCAAGGTGCTCTCCAGCTGAACCCTCCCCTCTGTGGCCTCCCAAGGCTAGGCCGCCGTGCACTGCTGCCTGGCTGCTTTTGCATGTTCCTGAGGACAGCTAGAGAAGCTCTGAGCCATGCCTTCCAGCTCCAAGAGGCACCCCCTGCAGAGGGGCTAACAAGAAATGCATCCTCCCCCAGTTCATCCACAGCTCTTCCTAACTGACAGTTTCCACCAGTCTCTCAAATCCCACAGCCCCACCTGGAGCAGTGCAAGCCCCACTCCTTTCCCTCAGCCTTGGGTGGTGCAAGGGAATTCCACCAGAGCCACTTCTACCTCCAGATCTCCGGGTACATGCCCCTCCAAACACTTCCACTTCCATCCCGCCCTCTTCCTTCCATCTGTAAAAAAGACAAGAGCTCCTTGGGTCCAATGTCAGGCCCTCTGCCTGCACACCAGAACCATCAAGCCCTTTCCTCCTGAGTGGGACTCAAAAGTAAGACCATCCTGCATTGGAGGAAAACAAAACCCCTGGCTAGAGACTCACTTCGCTTTTCCCTTTAGGTTAATTTGTTCTTCTTCAGCACCCAAATTCTCAAACTGCTGCAGGAAGCAGGTGACAGTGTGATTCGGATACATTGCCATCCCTTCTGAACTCCAGCACACCTCTGCTGGGGCCACTTCTGAAGTAATCAAAATACTCCCAGGATTCAGTCTGGCCACCAATTCCAGCGTGTGGGTATATTGAAGTGGGTGGGGGAGGCTCCAGGAATCTGCTGGGTCTCCGACGATTCAGCTCTATGGTGAGACATCTACCCCCGAGAAGAGCAGATTGCACAGGTGAAGCGATCAGTTTCACAGAACTGCCCTCGCCCAGTTCAGGTGCCAGCTGCAAGCCCGGGTGTCGCGCATGCTTCCCACCAACTGGCTCTAAATTGAGGGCTCCAACAACCCCGTCTGTGGGTTCCACTAATTTGCAAGAATGGCTCAGAGAACTCGAGACATGCATTGTCACACTAGGTAACTGGTTTACTATGAACACATATGAATCAAGAACCACCAAGCAGAAGAAATGCGTACGGCAAGGTATGGGAAAGGGGCGGGGCTTCCATGCCTCCCCAAATGCTCCACTTGACCAGCATCTCCCTGTGAGCAAGGACGCTCTTGGAACCCTGCCTTTGGAGGGCTCAGTGGAGATTTCAGTTACATGGGCAAGATTTATGAAATCATTGGCCACTGGGAATGGATCTGACCTCCAGACCCTCTTCCTTCCCTGAAAGTTTTAATCCTCTTAGGACACTTGGAATGGTTAGATATTTGAATACTGCATAATGTGTAATTTTAGAATAAATTACATTTACAGAAAAGTAAAGTACCCATACCCATTTTCTACTACCTGATATCTTGCATTATGGTACACTTGCCAAAACTCCTAAATCAATATTGATACATTTCTACTAACTAAAACCCACATGTTATTCACATGTCCTTAGATTTTTACTGAATAATGTTTTTCTGGCCTATTATGTTTAGCCATCATGTCTCCTTGGGCCCCGCTAGGCTGTGAGCTCCTCAGACTTTCCTTGCTTTTGAAGACAGTACTGGCAGTATTGGCAGTTTTGAAGAGTACTGGTCAGGAATTTTGCAGAATATTTCCCATTTGGAATTCATCTGATGGATTGCCTCATGATGAGACTATGGGGGGTGGGTTTGGGGAGAAAAATCACAGAGGCCAAGTGCCATTCTCATCACATATCAGTACAGGCTGTCCACACGGTTTATCAGCAGAGATGTTGAACTTGGTCACCTGACTGAGGCAGTGTTCGTCAGGTCCCTACACTGCAAGGCAGTTCTACACCATTTTCATATTTCCTCTTTGGAAAGAAGTCTCCATGTACAGCCCACACTTAAGCAGTGGGGAGTAATGCTCCATCTCCTCGACGGCACAGTATCCACATAATTTGAGATTCTTCTGCACAGAGTCTCCTCTCACCTATTTATTTATTCAATCGTTTAGTCACATCACTAAGAATCATGGTTGTCTATTTTATGCTTAGGGTCATAAACTGCAGCTATTTAATTTTGTTGCTCAAATCATTCTAGATTTCAGTCACTGGGAGATCTTTCAGTCAGCCCCTGTGTCCCTCTGACCTTCTCCCATCATTGTGCTTTTTGGAACACATCCCTGTGACACTACCAGAGGTACCCGTCTTGTCTGTCCCCTGGTCCAGTCCTAGTAGCCATCATTTATCCACAGATCTTTGGCTCCTTCTATTAGAGAATGATGTCCAAAATGAATTATTAACTTTCACAATGTGAAAATGTATAGCTACTTTTTTAAAAGATTCTTTATCATATATAGATGAATTTTATACATTAAATAATATGCCATCTTTACTTTAAAACGGGATGGCAATGAGAGAGTGGGTGAGTGTGGGTGAAACAAGAGAGGCTGTAAGCTGAGAATGACTGAAGCTGGGTGGCAGGGAGTTCCTTTACTTTACATTCCTTTACATGTCTGCAGGTGCTTGACATGTGCTGCGATGATGTTTAAAAGGGAGGGAATAGTTGATAGGGCCACTGTTCGTTCATGGAAATGAGTGTGTCATAGTAGAAATCAACAGTGAGCACAATGTTGGCCTTTTTGTACTTTTATTTTTAAATCCCAATTCCAAAGCATGAAAACAGTGACCTCTAAATTGGGAAGAATATTAACTTAGTTCAATAAAAACAAAACCACCCAGCAATTGGTTTGGACACATGAGATATAAATTGTTTGTAGGATGTAGGGCAGCTTCATTAAAACTTGTTGTGTAAGTGTCTGCAGCTCACAGTTCGATCTTCACGTCCTAGTTATGCGCTCACAACACACACACATGCTTACACACAAAGTACTACCAGACTCAAAACACTTGATCTGTGTCTGACAAATCTTTCAGTCTAGTCACAAATATCAGGTTGGGGGCTGTTCAGTTCTCCTACCATGAGACCAAAATTTCTGGGCCTGTCTGCTTTTGTCACAATGACAATCCTCTGGAACACCCATTGTCCATCAAAGTTCAAACGTGTCTGAGATGCTCCAGGTTGGTTATGGCAGGAAGCCACACTGAATGAGGACGGTGTAAATATAAGCGAAATGCATTTCATTTGAAACTGGAAGGTGTACTGACAAGGGCCATGTTTTCAAAAAGCAATTGTGTTTTTGGTTCTTTTATTTATTTTTGTATTCCTAGGGGTCAGCTTAATATCTTCTACATAGGAGACAGGTACATGCTGGTTGAATAAATCAAAGCATTAGCCCTGGAAGTACTCACAGTGAAGAAATTTAGCATTCCCAAAATGGCATTTGGCAGAAAACTCAGGGGATAACAAACCAGAGATGACCAGAGAAACCTATGCTAGGGGTAGGATGTATGGGATGTGGTGACCTTGAGACTGCGAGGGCTGCAGACAGTGAGGAGCTGAGGCCTCTACTGGGTGCCTGGGTCATGAGTAGTATGGGTGCTATTAACAAGGCAGGGACTGAAGATGGGTAGATCACAGAGCCGGCAGGGGAAGATTGAGGTATGCTGGGTGCCACATGCCTGTGAGCTTGGACATGGAGCTCAAGGAGAAAGGTCAGGAAAGGAACTATGGCTAGAAGGTTGGATAGTTACTATTTTTGCTATTATTTTCTCAGAAATACCTCATTAACTTTTCAATCTATGCCCCAGACTGCAGCCTGACCTTTGGTTAATTTAGAGTGTTCTTTGAAACTTAGTAGGTAGGCAATTTTGTGCAAGCTTCATGGATTTCTAAAAACAGTACATTCCCCTTTAGAATCTAATGTCTATCATCAATGCCCTCTGAAATATGCCAGTATCTGTCCTTTAATTTTGCTTACTTATGTCTAAGGCTAAAAGATACAAGTCTTTTTTCTATTGCATTTAGTGTAAAATGTCCATATGATTTAACTGATTTTGCTTCCTAGTGCTCGGCTTATGTACTTGACAATGCACAAGTTCATTCTCTGTCTTTCGTGTACTTGAACCTCTTACCAATATAGTGACTTGATGAAGTGACTGCTTTTTGCCTGTAATTCTAGGTTGCAGGAATCAGTATGATCACTGTTATCTTTTTGTTTGCTCATAAGTTTTTGTCTAGTAATTTGTTTACATTAAATGACAAGGTAGGCAAGAGTATGATTGCTTTTAAAATCAACCCTTGAATTTTTTAACATGGATTTATACATAGTATTATTAATTAGGTCTTCTGACATGTTATGCTTTTTTGTTTTTGCTGTTTCTACCCTCCACTAAATGGCAATGTGTTATTTCCTTTTGTCTTCCACAGTGATTTAAACATGATATGGCTTGTGTTTTTACAATTAAACAGTTATGATAAATGCAGTACACAGCCAAAAAATCAGAAAGTAAAGATTAGCAAAATGAAGTGAAACAGATCCAGAATCCCACCCATTGGAAACACGCACTGTAAACATGTTTGTAAATATCTTCCAAAATATCATCTAAGCATGTAAAGGCATTGATAAACACACAGCAGAACCCTCTAGTCACGTAACAACTCCATTTCTGTGACCTCTATTGACCAAGATATCATGAACATGATTTTGTGTGAATAACTAAACCATCTCCACTTAGTTTTGAAAAGTCAACTTACCAGTGTGCTCTGAGAGACCAGTTGTTTAGTCCACCAGGCATAGGTCACAAACATCCCAAGGTCCCTAGTTCAAGATCTGGGGCTGGGAGAAAACAACCAAGATAAACTAAATAAATTACTTCTTCCTCCTCTCTCTTCCTGCTGCCAATTTACCTTTACTCCAGCCTGTACCTTTCCAAGGAAGGGAGGGAGGGAAGGAAAAAGGGAGGGTCCACTTATTTTGGATCTATTCACGCTTATTATATATATTTTCAAACTGCCCTCTGGGTATGTTGTGATTTACTTCTCAACATGATACTTATTTTGCTTTTGATAGTTGTTAATTTAATAAAAGGAGAACAACATTCACTCTATTTTAATTTGTACTTGCTTAAATACTAGCTAAATAAAACTTCGTGTTTTCTTAACATTTTTCTCTAAGGATTAAATATATGATAAAGGGTCAGGGCTTGGGGTGCTTTTTGTTTTTGTTTTTGTTTTTACTATTTGGGAAAAGATGAATTGTCCAGTAAATGAGGTAGGATTAACTGATATACCATGAGGAAAAACAGAAAGGTTTTAATAAAATGATCATTTTTTTGTAAAGTGAATTGATGATATCTTACAAAGAAAACCACAAATCTTCTAGAAGAGACACAGGTGTGTAATAACAAGTTCACCCCTGCTTAGTGTCCTTGGCCTTAAACACACACCTTCTTTTACCCCTAGCCTTTGTCGTCCTTCTGGACTTGGCTTAAATGACACATATTCAGTCAAGTCACTCATGGTCCTTTCTACCATGTGAAAGTTGTCTAGTGTATCTCTCGTGGCTATTTTGCCTTTGCCAAATTTTGTACACTTAGAATTACTCAATTATTTGTACTGTTTTAGTGCTGTCTTCCTAGATAAACTACAAACTAAGATTAGGGATCTGACCTATTTTGTTTACTCGGATATCCCAGGGTGTCTGCCCATCATTTAGTACCTTGCTAGGAGCAATTTCTCCTATTGCCATTTGAAAAAAAATACCATTCCTGGCACATACCCCTATTAGGACTCCTCTTGTCCTGGCTTTCACCTGCACTGCCACACCGGTGGGGTCTTAGGTGCACAGCCTACACATGCACCTCCAAAAAGAGCATCAGTCTCCTCTGCCTCTCTCCCTAGGACTTTAACATTGATGAGTGTTTTGAAATTAATGTAATCTGTAAGAAAAAGCAAGAGGTGAAATCTGGTTCAGCCACAGATGATCATACTCCATGGAATTTGAAGATGCCCTGATTGTAAAACACATCTGAAAATCAGACATGCTCACATGTGGGGGAAAAAGCACATATTAAAAATGACACAGGTATTTTCTTACTCCAGCGTCCAGGATCACAGAGTTAGAAAGATTTCCTAAACTCTAGCAAAATTTAGTCTGCCCATCTAGGTTTTCATGGGAACCATGCAATTTTGACATTTTAATTTTCTTAACACAGTTAGCAAGAAGCCAAGAGCAAGGGATTCAATGGCTGCTGTCAAGATGCTAAACCAGATGATTAGTTGAGAATTTTACAGTTTTAATTCTCCTTTAGAGCCACACTGTTCTCCAATAACTCACTCTTGCTTCATATAAATTCAATGCTGGGCAGCATATATGTAAAACCAACCAGGAAAATAAAGGCCAAATGATATTTATGGTATTAACTCTCAGAAAGAATTTGGTACCAAAAAATCAAGCTAAATATGATTCCCAGGAGCATGATTCAGCCAACAAATGTCTGAGCCCTACTTTATCCTAAATGCTAGTCTGAATACTGAGGATAGCAGGAAACAAGCTAGTGAGACTCCCTGTTCTTATGAAGATTTCTTTCTTGTAGGGAAGACATCCTCTCGACAAATAAACACAATGTCAGAAAGTACATCAGCTACATTTCACCATATACTTGAGGTATGGTACTAAGTCTCTGGATCCCAGTAAGTTACAGTCACATAAATCAACTTCTTGATTACATACTCTACGTGACAGGATAGCTTGGCCCAACTCCACATTCCTTCTTGTTCCAGAACGCAGTCTGAAGAAGCAGCCCCTATTTGTCTCACAGCGTGCTTACAGCTGAAGGGAATGAATGAAACAGAGAGATGATCAAGAAGCCATTGTAAATCTTCATTATGGATGTAGTATGATTTAGGTCCACTTATGTCCCACTGTCAAAGATGGGCTGAGGACCAACATTGGAGTGGACAATAGACCTTTGCCTTCAAAGAGGAACTCCCAAGTCCTACAGCAAGGTATGGGATGTAAGATCCTTTTACAGGAAAGGGAATAGTCAAAGACTGGGAACATACTATCAACTCCAAGTTTAAGTGCTATGGAGAAACTAAATCAGGAAGGGAAGATTAAGAGTGTGTGAGTATCTTGGGAGAAAGGAAGTAACAAGGAAATCGGCAGATTCAAGGAGGTGGATCACAATGTACGGTCAAGGCTGCTAGCCATTTACCAAAGAGCCATTTCCCTATCCTCTTGGGCACACAGACTTCTTTGGTCACAATTACAGTCTATTGTGATCACAGGACTGAGCCCTAATTCATGGAATAGGAACAAAAGTGATGTGTACCGTATCTTCTCCCCCATGGAATCAAAGGTTCCCAAGGCCCTCGGGGATTATGGATTGTGGAGCACCAAGATGAAAGGACCTGGGTTCCAAAATGACCACCGGGACATGGGATATCTGCTTTGGACTGTGAACAAGAAACAACACTAGTGACGTATCTGAAGTTAATACATTTCAGTCTATTAGTGCTGACAGTCTAGGGTGTCCTGACATATCATGGAGCCTCCAAAAACACCCTTACCTGGGAGATACTCTGTTTGAGCACTTTGATAAAAGGAAGATCTGGGGTGATAGTTGCACAAACTTCCATTTCCAAAAGCCAATCTAGCTTCTCATGCAACAATGATTTCAACTGTTAATGTCAGGGTAAGAACTAATTAGAACGCCTAAAGTAATGGCCAGACCTAAGAATATGTGCACACTATCAAAGCAAAACAGCTAATTTATGATATGTAGAAACTCACCTGGTAGTGCCTCCCTACACAGAAAAGTTTGTTTTAGGGGAATCTCTTGAGAGGGAGAGACTTTCTAACATCAGAAATAGTGTAACAGCAAAAATGAATCATGAGATGCTTTTTCAGGTATGTGGAAGAGTAACAGATTTATTAGTCCTCTGAGGCTGACCGGGGAATGAGGGAGGGTCCTAGACGAGGACATGCAAACAAGACCCACCTTCAGAATGCATGGCAGGCAGTTTGCGGTCTTGACCTCTTGACAGCTCCCCTAGTCTTGTCTGGTAGTTGAGAAAATGGAGCCCTGAAAAGCAACATTCCAGGGAGTTCATTCTCAGATCGAGCTTGAGAACTTTCTCTGCTAGACCAGATCCAGCTATGGCGCCGTGGGACTACCACTCTGAGCGAGGGACACATCAGCACCGAGTGGAGATCCTTAAGAAATAGGAGGAAAATGAAAAGGAAAAGAAAAGAAATCCCTTTGAAAAGCAAATATGATTACCTAACTGATAAGTGAAATAAGCAAATTAAGAGATTGCTGACATTTAAACAACCAGACCTTGAACCTAAAGGAATTCACAGGAGGCTCAAGAGGTAGAGGCAGTTTTTGAGAATGGGTGCTTGTGACACAATGAAGACCTTCCCTTTCGGAAAACTTTTTCTTCCAGAAAAACATCCTGAGATTATGCCATAAAATGACACATTTAAAAAAAAATCTGTATTTTTATTCAGTAGAATGGCAAACCTATCATACTGTGCAATTTATCCTAGTATTTGTTTCTTCAGTTCTTCACAGTTTCCTATGTGCCTTCTAGTAATACCTGCTATATAAAGGAACTTAAACCATATTGCGCTTTGTTAAAGGAAAGTTGCAGGCAGGAATGAAGGCAAGTAGGCAGGCAGGAAGGGGGAGGAGGATGAAGCGTTTAAGTTTATTGTAATTTTACTTGTTCGCACTGGTTGTCCCCCCAACCCTGGTCCTGGGGCACAAAGCCAGGTCCTAGGGATGTATGTGGACTGCACTCGACCAGAGGCAGTGGACTGGCTACTCTACCAGGGCGCACCATAAACCATGTTGTTTTATGTACTTCAATCCTGTTTTCTTTTTCAACCATAGCAGGAAGAACAGGTGTTTCTCCGTGGGAAGCAGCTCAACTGTTTTCAGGGAAAATGAAATAATCTTGAGGAAGGTGTCTAAATATCAGTAAGTTACTGAAATTTTGTATAGACATCTCTGGAAGAAAATGAAGAACTCATCTTCATATTCTAGATGCTTAATTCTCTTATATTTCCATTATGGGAGATGTCCCACCACATAACAGAGACATTTGTATAATGAACATCCATGGACGCCTCACCTGGCGCCAACAAAAAACCACCAAGAACTAATCCCATCTCATCGCTACACAACTTCTCCCCTGCTGGGTTATTTCCAAACAATCCCAGAAACCATCTCATTTCACCTGAAAACTGCAGTAAGAATTTCTAAGAGATAAGGGCACCTTCCTTCTTTCAGAACAAAATGATAGCACCATTACTCCACTGCTCTAAGTGAACAGCTCCAATATCACCTACTACTTCTGGGTACGCCCCTCTTCCGGTTTGTCTGCTAAACATCCTTTTAGTGTTGACTTCTTTGAAACAAGAACTAAACAAGGCCCGTGCATGGCATTGGGATGACACGTCTCTTGAGACTCTTGTACTCCAGAATCATTCCAACATCCCCTTTGTGTGCTGGAAAACAGGAAGTTGTTAAATGCCTTGCTAAATGTGATGACGTCACCCTAGCAGTAGTTAATACCTACAGGGAAAAATACACATTCATGGAAGACTCTTGCTTATGACAGTGGACATACTTTCACATTTCAAAGTCCATGATCACACATTTGGGCAGATATGATTAAATGGCTTTTGCTTTAAACTGTACTGTGGCTATTAATAGACCGTTTTCTTGCTTTTCTCCTGGGACTATCAGAATTTGGTTCAGATTCTTAGCACTAACCTTTTAAAACTACCTGTTCGGCTTCCGAGAGTTAACATTTTACGTCGTAAGCTACAAGTTGCCCAACATCTATGAAACTGGCCGCATATTATAATTAATGGTGACAGTTGAATTGGCAGCATTCTTCTGTTTGGGCCATAAACCAGCAGTGCATCTTACAGTCAAAGGAGTCTAACGTTTGTCCGAAATTCTACTTTATTTAAACTACAGAAAAGAAAGGGCACTTGGTGGAACTGCTCTTCCCTCCAAATGGCAGCACTCTCTCTAAGTCGGACATTCTGAGGAAGTCCACCACCGGTCAGGGTTTGAGCAGAGACATGCGGCCACTTCAAGACTTCTGCAAGGAAGTGGCTTCACAACAACCAAGATGCTTACACAGCTGCTGGGAAGTAGGGGGCTCAGGGGAGGAAGGAAGTTTCCAGAGGTCAAGGGATGCGAGGGTTGGAGGGAAACTTCCTCAAAATCTCGGCTTCCTACAGGATTGAAGTGGGTCAGTCTCAAGATAACATCCGAGGCCACTAGCAAGACCCACATTGCCTTCTACTGGTACCCAAAGGCCTGTCTTGAGCAGCCACAAAGAAAAGGGCTTCTCCTTACCTTCCTCCTTCCAAAATCATGACAGAGCACCTCTCCTGGTACAATCCAATGCACCCTGGGGGTAGGGGTGTGGGACATGCAGCTTCTAGGCATCAGGCTTCGTACAAGGGAAAACGTAGACGGGCTGGGGAGATAGCGAATGTCAACGCCAACCAGCACTCTGGAAGACTAAGTAAGTCAACCCATCCATTTCACGTGAAAGAGCTCAAGTCCATTCATTCTAAATAAATATAAAAGGCACATGTCATCCATCCATCCTGCTCCCTGTGGATTGACATCCTTGCCTCATGAAGGATGTACATCCTACCCCTGACATCAATGGAATGGACATAAGCAGCCCAGGCCAAAGATGGGCGAATCAGTGAGCCCACAAGGGAAGCACGGCTTGCAGAGCCCATAGCCCTGCCCTGGCCATCCCCTCGCCCCTGAGGGACTATGCCCCCAAACGAAGGAGCTGGATGGAGAGCGAGACACGGAACTGGGAAAGAGGACACCACTCGAGTTGCTTGAACGAACTCACAAGCTGTGTCAGACACACCCCAAGGCTCTGCGTTCCACGAATCCTGGGTCGCCCCAATTAGTGCGAGGCAGCTGAGCAGAGGAGCTAGGTCCCTTATTTCTAAGGCACCCCTCAGTGCTGACAGCACCCCCAAAGTCAGAGAAGGGGACCCATGACACCAGAGGTGCCT